>JAOVVO010001028.1:0-20648 GCA_028564675.1 Onchocerca lupi | reverse complement strand
GGGGGGGGGAGGGAGGGGAAAAAAAAATATTTGAGCTAGAAGTCGGAATGCAGAATTAACAAAACCATGTGTTGATCTATTGAGAAAAATTTCCATAGAAGTCGCAGTCCTATAGAAATTACTGACAGCCTATCTAAACTCTTCTGAAATTTGTGACCAGATTTTATTCCGAGTTTTATTCTGACAAAAGCTGGTGAAAGAAGCTTCAGTACAACAACGATTATCTAGAAAATGAATGCATGAGCAACTTCTATGGAAATTTTTTTTTTTAAGATATCATGAAATAAGCAGATCTTGTGGAAGGATAGGACTGTTGGCTTAACAACATCAACAACACACTACTCTCTCCAACACACAATTAACTATGTTGTTAGAACAGTGGAAGAACTACTACCATTCCTCCAATGTTTTGCATTTGACCGCTCGATTTAATGAATCATACAATTGCATGTGTCGAAAAACCATTTTCGACGCATTCCCGACGTTGTCTTGCAATGCTGTTTAGACTGATGTCAGAATCCATTACGACAGTCTAAACCGATCCCAAGCTACAAAAAATCGAGTCCTGAACAAAACCAGGAGTTTGCGACTGCTAGTCATCTTAATTATAATGTCACTCCCATTTCAAATAACCCGACTAGTGCAGGGGAATTCTACTGCTTTCGAACGATCATTTCCAAATTTTCGAACCAAATATTCAACGTGCTCAACCATTTCTTTAAGTCCTTCACTGTTTGAAGAAGCAAACATCAAAGAAAACTTAATAAACTTTATTTTAGATTTATTATGACTTTCAAATTAATTCACATTAATTTACATTATATATATATATATATATTTATATTTATATATATATATATAAAATGAATTAATGTTCCATTTGGTAATCACAAAACTCGATTTCAGGATCACAGTAAAATTCTACCACTTTTACAATAAGGAAGGATGGATTGCTTACATGGATGCGCAAATTAAAAGTAGAAATTTCACATTAAGTTAACAGGGAATGAGAGAGAGGCTAGCTGATTGAACTTTCTGAATACAGTACCTATTCCTTACCCATCCAGTATTTACTTAAAGCCAAAATTGAACCAAATAACGGTAGGAGTGTCGGTAAGAATAACGGCAGATAAATTGCAAATTTTTGATCATTTGGGAAGTATAACAATGACAGCAAACTTTTATCATTCAGAGCACTTTCGGCCAACGCTCGACCTTCGACAATCGAGGCAACTTTAATATGGCCCGTTTTCTCAACTATTGAAAGAGCTTGAGAAATAAGCTCAACCGCCAGATTAGTTTTATTCGCCACCTAAAAATTAATAATAATTCTTGCAGCAAAGTTATTAACGTAAAAAATTGAACGGCATTAAACTTTGACCAGCCTGATTTGTTCCTTTGAGAAAAGATGGATAAACAAGAGATGGATAGTACAAAATAAAATTAAAATAAAATGCTAAATCATTAAATCAAATTATTTTTTGGCTATTTAGCATAAGATTATTTCGAGAACGACTTCAAAAGATGTTACCTAGTTTTTTAAGATTATAATCATATAATTCCAAAAAAAAAAAAAAAAAAAAAAAAATCATTTGTAACATATCTCTTCGTTTATGACAATGTTATCAATCTGTGAGATTAATTTATGAATCGCAGCAACAGATGACATTCCATTTATCGAACAATCAATAAATGAACGTAATTTGATGCGCCTAATTTCCCAATTCGCCACTGGCAATGGTGATCGTTTAGATGATATTGGTAAGTCCGTATCAAGGCCGAAAAGAACACGCATAGCAGCAATCACCGATTGATTGACAGCTAAGAGTTTTTGGCCACCATAGGAAAGTAAAGCGCCCCAGGAAGCTACAACTACACCACTGCACTCATCACCCTGAAAAATTTAGCCTATAAGATGCGATAAAGAAGACTAACCAACTTTAACTACGGATGGGATAATTCTACGATTATTAAATCAAAACCCTGTCTCTAACAAAATGCATATGATCTTGTCTTTAGTGACATATATTCTCGACTGCAGTATTTTTTTTTTTATGCGACTAGAACTACTCGTCGTGATTATTTCCTATATAAAGTTTTTTATAAAGATAAATAGGAATATCTTTATTTCAGCAATAGTTCAGTAGAAGCGAACTTCACTCATTAACAAAAAACATGATGGTTAAAAGGCTTGAATAAACGGCACTATGATTCTTTTAATAATAAGACACAAAACTGTATTGGATGTGTTGCAGTAGCAAAACGTCTAAAGACGAATTGTAACAAAAATTGGATGAAGAAAATACAAGATGAGAAATCTATACCATATAATCAAGAAGAATAATTGGCTGAGGGGCGTCCAATACTACTAACTTCATAACTGGAGCAGAAGACTCAACGGTGCTGGTCTCCTGTTCAATCTATAATAGCAGTATTGATAATATATTGAAAAATATTGATGGAATCAAAAGAATTTTTGGCAACTATACAGACTGAAAAGATTTCTTAGATTTGCAAATAACTTTTCGATTTTGCTAAAGTAATGAAATTTCTTACGGCAGTAACTATTTGTGATATGTCATCCATCTGAATAGTATTTCTTTCTTGCACATCTTTTTTCAGCCACGCGGTCAAGTCAAAATCCCATAGATGCTCTGAACTGATAATCAGATCTGACACATCAGCCAGTTTTGTGGCGAATCGACGTGTATGCAAAATAATATTTTCTGGTGAATAGTATTTGCTACTCTCGTTATAACTAGCGTGTAAAAATATTACTTGCACAATATACCGAGCACTTAGAGCGACTGAATCCCAAATCAAACGTTTCTGTAGAAATGACACAAGAAAACATGAAAAAATAAATAAATAAAATTCTAATCAAAGAACTTTAAGGAAACTACATTTATGACGAATATATAATGACTCATTCAGCTGGTCTAATATTTCCTTTATGTCTCTCAAACTAAAACGTGATAAAGCAGCATCTACTTTCTATGCAAATGTAGAATTCAATTCAAATTTGAAAGGGTTGAGATCATACATCATACAAAAATCAACCTGCTGACTTGATGATAAGGTAACAATTTCTGCCGGTTGTATTCGTTGTCTTAAATCACGTCTTACAATCGTTGAAAGATGGCTGATATCCAAAAGAACATCTGTTATTGCTGCAGACATACGTTGCGCAAGCTTCGACTCATCCTCACAGTTTAATATAAACGTCCACAGATCATCGAAATAAGTTGTATATCCAGAATAAGGCCATATCGTCTCATTAATTATTGCAACATGCACTCCAAACAAATTAGACTTCTCCGTATTGATTTTTGAAATGAATTGCAAACCATTCTAAACAGATCCAATAAACATCCTAAAAGGCTCACGAAGTTTAAAGAGACGAATACATGTTAGAAGGTAAAAATAAAAAACATGGAAAATCAAAACATACCATATCGTCATAGTTCAATTCAAATATGAAGCGTAGTCGATTGATTTCTGGAAGCTCAGAAAGTTCATTCATAAGCAGAGTAATTGCACGACCAACATGGGATTTCATAGATGAATGTGAACTAGCTATCGATATATACACCTGTATTACAATAAATTAACGCTTTTGAGAATAATCGTTAATCAACTTATATCAGTTTTATTGGACAAAAAAATTTTCGAAAAAAATTCTGCAGTGAACCCAGGTATCAAAATTAACAAAGAGATGGTAAACATAAGCTTTGAGAAACATACTGGCAAAGTGATCTGCTGATCAGAAGAAAAAGTTCGAAATGGTACTCGATATGTTGAAGTTGTTTGCCACCATAATGGTAAGCCAAATATGAGCATAATAACGATGAATGCAAATGCAGAAATCCTTCGGGAAGGTAATTCTGCGCGTTCTTCCGCACTGAGCACCAAAACCTAAGTATTCTATAGTAATCAATATTTGACTTACCTTGCAAGTTAAATACTTACATAACTTTTTCGTCAATCTGAAAATAAGAAAAAAACCAGTGAAGTGATTGTACCCTTTCGGTCCGCTCTTCTTTTTTTTCTTGATATAAATTATGTACTGAATGAACATCAACGCCACTAGTGCTCATTATGTTGTCTGCTATTTGCAAATGCGGAATTTAAATACCCGCTATACCAAGCTTGCAAATGGTATTATGATCCTGAAAACGACACCTCAAAAGTGAGATACAAGTGATAAAATTAAGATAATGGGACTTGCATAACAATCATTTGAATCCAGCAAGAAAACCGATTCCTGAAAACAACTAATTTATTCGAATCTTGCTGCAATGATACCAAACAATGGGAATAACTTTTAGTATAATAGTCAGAGATTTCCAAAAAACGGATTTTTCAAGTGAAATGGCACATTTTGGGACTATCATCTACAACCACTTCCAACAAAAAAGTTCTGAATTCTAAAGACCAGATTTTATAGGAATAAAATGGTTGGAAATTACATGTTTTGTTTTCGTTTGCTTGTATTTTCTCATTTTTTAAGTGATGTTCTCAAACATAATTTTTCTTTCGTTCTTAAATACCCTGAACTGTGGTCTTATGCCACGCATTCCTAATTTATTTATAATGCATAGATTTTATCAGAATCGAAAATTCATTAAAACGAAATCATAAGGTCACCAATGAATTGATAGTTCTTATTTTAGAATCTGCTTTCCACGCCAGATACCCCAGATTCTACTTAAATAACATCTGCTTTACTTACTGATAACCTTCATTAACTCGTTCTTTTTGAATAATACATAGCAGTATATCTCCAATTCGCTTGAAGTTTTTTGACATAAGCCCGTAGTATTTCGACTTAACTGTTTCCATTCGAATTATCGATCGAAGTGTAGGAGTCTTTTCTTGGAAAGAATAATACGTGGACTGGAACTAATTTAGTCAAGACACTGTATTCCTGCATGAAAAGTAACCGCTTACTGCAATTCTATCCTGATATGTTTGCTAACCCACGATTAATATTATCATTCCCAAAAGCCAATGTTCAAGCTTTTAAGATCGTTTACTTTTCAATGGAAGATAAGTTTTTCGAAGGTATACCAGAATTATAAGTACTGATTTTCCTGACTGATTGATATCTGAGATTTGCTTAGATTGAACACAGCCAGATTTATTGAAAGCTAGTGTTAAAACAAAAATATAATATATATATATATATAAATAAATAACAGCATACGACGGCAGAACAAATTATAAATGCAAGAAAATCTGTAGTAATCTAACAAGACGTCCTGCTTGCATATATAAAAAAATCTATGATGAAGGGCACGCGATTAATAAAAATATATCAACGCAAATCAACTCCAAATACCGAAAAGTGTGAATAAATTCTTTATTTATATAAGAAATACTTGAAATTGAATGAATTAAGTAAATAAACCAAATTCAACAGAATCTGGGTTAGAAACTAAAACCGCATTATAAATATGTCCCATATGTTCCGATTTTAACATCTTTGTACAGTCTTCCAAGGAGAAGTTATCTAAAAAGTAATACCCATAAAATACAGCAAAGAATCACTTAACATATGCACTGTTACAAGTATGGAATGTTGAACTAATTTGATGTTCACTAACAATTCTTGATGCAGGAAAGATTTTGCTAACCAAGATCTAATAAACCTTCTATATGACAAATAAGACCAATGATGACCCCAGGTATAGATGTCTTGGATTATGCTACCAAGCGAACTTTTTTTTAAACGGATTTTAAACGCACGAATTTACCAAACATGAAAGCCGTGAGGAATGAAAGATAAAGAAAGCTATCAGATTTAGGAACAAACAAAACAAAAATTCAGCGTTAAGGTCAGCGCCTGTTGGCAGAAATTAATAAACAAAAAATCAAGCACTAATAAACATTAACAGTATCATTTTTTCAGGAACTTATGAAAAATCACAACCATTAAAATATTTTTGGACACTTCATTTCAAATACATTATCAGCTTTATCCGCTTTTGATTTCATCTACCGGTATACCACCTTGCACGCTGTGCAAAGATATCGCTACGAAGGTTTTGAGCAAATAGTATACCCAGAATCTAAAAAGATGGACTTTATAAGATCCGATTAAATGTTTTCAAAACAACGAATATTATAGTAAAGAAAGAGGTCAAAATTTTATCTTCAGATCTGATCAAACAGTGAAATAAATTTGTACTATTGATATGCAGACAATGAATACAAATCTTTCGAAAAGGATTTATTACATAAGCTAAAAAATTATTTAATTTCATCTACCCATCCTTGAAAAATTCTGAAAAAAAAATACACAAAACTTACTTGAATAACTGCAACAAGAATCACTGCAATAGCGACATAAGTCATATTCTGTGACAAATAATTTTCAATTTTGGGTGTACATCCCTCACTGTGTATCGTATCACTCAAACCCTGCATAAATATATATCAAAATTAAAAAAAGGACGATAATTCGTAGCTACTTCTGACACTGATTCTATAAAATCAGTTAGTTATTGCTTTTAATTTCATTCATTGCGTATTTACATCCGTATCATGGCATTAACGGCAGAAATTTTTGTATTAATATTGAATACTTAAGAATTCAAAAAAGATGAGAAACCACCTCTTTAAAAAGCCTAGCACCATGGCCACAAAAGAAATTAATGGGACCGCCATCCATACCACGCATTTTTTTACAGCAAGAATATGGCACACCACCAGCTTCGGGTGACGAAAATCGTTGTGATGATTTATTGAAATATATATTCATATCCCAGTCATTTGGTGACCTCATACCACAACACTTGAAATAGATTTGCACCCAGTCAATGAGCGCTTGCAGATCTGGATCATCCCGGTACATTATCACCTAAAATTTGCTAGGAGAAATTAATGGTTCCACAAACCAGTATTTCTATATCTAAAAAGAACGTTTAAAAAATACATTCTCTAACTGAAACTAGAATATTCATATATTCACAGAGCATTCGTGTAAATGTTCATTAAATTATATTCAAATTCTTGCATAGTTCACAGAACGCTGACAGATTACAGCGGGGCGAAATGAATGTAATACTATGCATAAAATCTGTTACCAAGCCTTAAGAATTTTTCTCATCAAGTTAAAAGAACTGGAAAGACACAACAGAAATAATGATGCGTAATACGTAAAAAAGAACTCGAGTAATTGCCTCCCAATAACAAATAAATTTTAAAGCTATTAAAATATAGATTTTACTAACTTACTTTTTCCATAGCTACTACTTATGTTCGATGCCATAGCTGACGTTATAATAATTAAGCACAAAAATACAAACAACTGCATTAAATATACCGTGTCATCCAATCTAGTGAAAAATTCTTGGGTGATCCAGTCCTTAGAAGCGAATATCAGAACAACTAAAGCCATCTCAGCTAATAAAAGAAGACCAATAATTGTTGAATACAAAGCCAAAAAACATGTATTTTCTCTTAAGGCACCAACACAACCACTGAAGCCGATCAAGAATATGAGACCACCTGAAATATTTTGAATTTTGCATGCAAACTGTTTAATAATTGCATAATTGAAATAAAGACTTCAGGGGTCGAGAAATATATTTTATTAGTTATGACGCGAATGCATGATGCTTCTGTGATTTTTATGCTTTTATTTTGAAAGAATTCCGGCAAATAGTTCCGCAGTTCAAATATATAATAAGTTCCTATGTCAGAAATTAAACAAAACAGGCTTATTTTTCAGCATCCAGATGGAAAAAAAGAAAAGACTGGACCTCAAGCCCCTGAAGGATTTCGATTCCGAAATCAAAGTTTGCGGAATGGTAATAGAAAACCTAAAATAATACGCTGATTATATCTCAAAGAAAAATTATTTCTTACCAGCAAAAATAAGAAATATTGCTGGATCAAGATAAAATTTTGATGCTTTATTCAGATGAGAATAAGCACTGTTCTTCTCAAAATGAGCCCAAACACCAACTGCGAGAAGTGCAAAGCCGATGATCCAGAATAAAACGTTAAACCCAAAAATTGTGTATTTGACACAACAACTGATTTCAGAGGTATTATAATGTTGAACAAGCATTAACTGCAAATAATGACAAACATATTAAATCATTTTCTTCGTATCCAAACAGAACTTCGATGAAGTCCTTGCGTAAAATAACTTAGAATATATCTGGAGAAATACTGAGAAACAACTCTTTTTGAACATTTCTTTATCAGGAGAAGTTACAATAACAACTTTTGCCATAAGTTCCTCTCTACACCATTCAATTTTAAATACAAAAATGTTAGGAACGAACTTGCTGACGACTCATCATTGTGCCTGAATGAAGATGATGTGCGTTTACATTGAATGGTCGACTTCTGGTTGTTCTTTGTACTGGAGCCATACTCTATCAAGTGTACACTTCGTATCTAGTTCGCCTAAACCCAAAACTGAAAACTCAAGTTAAAATCTGAAAAACTAAGCTAATATGTAAAATGACACCGCCACTAAGAATTAACAATCTCCTGCAGATTAATTTTCTAATCTCATGAACGATCATTGAAATCTTTTACATATCTTTTAGGAGAACAGTGTCAAGAATCTGTATCACAGAAATAAACATACAAGCGTTAGGATAACAAACAAGAAAGGAATGAAATCCAGCTAACGACAAACAAAATAACACTTGTATGTGCAACGGTAATATGTTAATCAGAGAATCAGAGATTAAAAATTTATTTTTTTCAAAAATTGAACAGAAAATAATAATAACGAAAACTGCATTTATTCTTCTTCAGGTTTCTTTCATATATTTGAAGGATATAGCATCTAAAAAACGACTGTAGAATGAGTGGAAAAAAATTCATGATACCGAAAATAAGAAATATCTACTTTCAAAAAAATAAATTTGTTTTTAAATAATTTATAATCGCCAGCTGTGGCTGTTGCTTGTGACGAGAACCAGAGATTCGAGAACTTCTGCATCTGATAATCATAAATGCTTCCTGTGAAATAATTTTGATCTTACACTAACCAAAGACGACAATCTACATAAAATCTTTTAAATCCTACCACGCGCACACGTTTGCCCATCGCTTGTGGCGGGAGATTTCTGCAGAATTTTGCTTTCACTGTACCTACATTGCCATGTACTCGAGTTATTCTTCCCCAAATTGCTCGTATGCGACTTGGTACTTTTCCATGCACTCTTGTTTTTTTATGTGCTTTATAAACATATAGGACTCTTTTTCCAACATACCTGAAAATAAGAAAAAAATAAATAGGATAATGAGCTGCTGAAATGAGCTAAAATCCGACATTAACTATTTAAGGCCTGCTTCCAACTACGGGTCCTGCAAATTCTTACCGGATTCCAAACGAAGCTTCATAAAAGCGAAGCATACTAAGCAAACTGAGACATAAAAAGCATTTCCATCAAATCAAGCAATAATGAAGAAATCATGACAAAACAACAAAATCAGGACAGTCCTATCATTCAGTAAGAGATTTTTCAATGCAGAATCGACAGCGTTTAGTGCCTAGATTAGCGATCCATTCTATTTTCCGCAGTGCAACAGAATATCCAAGTTGGCTTCACGGAAAGTATGAATAGATAATACAGTAAACATATAACATAAGATAAAAACGTACCACTGAGCATCCTGCTTGTTATAAACCCCATCCAGTTTCAGAAGTGATGTATGCTCATGTTGATTTCGCTGCGAACGTTTGTAACCAGCAAATATTGCTTTCACATATAATCTGTAATGAAATCATGAAAATTACAAAAATATCAAAGATGATTTCCGTTAATTCGCTGCTTGATGCAACTCATCATTAAATGAGATAATGCTGCATATTTCTTACATAGAATCAATGATTTCATGAATATCTACATCAATTTCACGAATAGACTAGTCTTAGGAATAGTAAATTCAATAGCCCTAAGCTCCAGCAGTCAGACGTTAGTAATAAGAAAATGAATATTCTTATGCAATGACAAATACAGCATGCGTCAAAGGGACTTAATTAAAGTACAAAAATCGCCCATGAAGCAAATTTTATTAGGAAAAATAAGAATAGTACCTGCCGGCAGGCTTCGGCCCCTGCTGTCTCAGTGTTTGACCTTCGTTCATTCTCCTTTTAAAAATTCCAGTCACACCACGCTTTAATGAAATTTAAAATATACAATTTCTTAAATACATGCACACATTAAAGCAGATCTCTAAAGCGATAATAAAACCATATCCCAATACAACCTCGCCACTGATATCTCCCAATACAACCACCTGTTCCCCACTGACACCTCTGAACCTGGACGGAGAGAATGGCTAGCAGTGAAATATCGACTGACCATGTTCCGGTTCAAGAAAATGCTTGGCCATGCACAAGATCTCTTGTTAAAGGCAATGGCGTCTTCTATAATCCGATGTGACCGGTAACTCTGAGCATTCTCCTCATTACCCCATCGAGCGCACAAATCTTCGCTTATCAAAGCGGTATGATCAATTTCACAATGACTATCTTCGTAGCACACTCTTATATTACGCATTAGTAGTCGACCAGAAGATATGGGAAGAGAAGTTTGAATGAGCGAGGATTTCGCAGCGATTTTTGAAGTCGGGAACGTCCGGACGTTGGCATACGTGGTGTATCGCGGAATTTTCTGTTGTTTTGGTCGTTTGAATTCATTTTTCGAGATTTACTAAGCGAAAGAAAGTATAACATAAACAAATTATGAAAACATTTTTTGGAATCACCGAGTGATGTCAATGCTAGCAAATTTTTTGCCGAGTTGAATAGTTGATAAAGCAAATCATTAAAAGAACTTGGACTGTTAACTCTACTGTAATTGAAGAGGACATATTTTCTTCTGCGGTACATTAGTTCCGAGGTCTCGTTGTTTCTTCTTTCAGCTAAATTATTTGAGTCACATGTGTCGTATGAATATTCTAATTAGTATGAAAAGTGATTTGCGTACTCGTTCACCGAATTTTACTTCTCTTTTTTGGGCTTATTCGACCGAGACATTATCGTTTTATAGTTTTAAATGAATTTATTATTCCTATATTTTGAAATTGAGTTACCTCGAGCCGTTTATTCTGCATAATTCTCTTCCACTATTGACAAGGAAGCGTTAAAGAAATGGGATTGTTGAGCTATCTTTAACATAGAAAAGCATGATTTGTAATAACCAAAGGCTCAAAATTTATAGGAATAAATAATTCCTTTTGAAATTGAGTAATGTACTGGACAAATGCTCTAAGCTATCGTTTGTGTATATCCCGGAAGTCCCTTCAGACTACCATATTCTGGGCTTGGAATTTTCACGACATGTAAAGTGTAGGCCGGATACGAGCTCACAATGCGGCCTGTTTAGATGCAATTCATTGCCAGAGTTCAGAAATTCAACAACAACTGGCCAATCAACGCACACAAAATATCATCTTCACTGCCATCAACATACACTCCGACCAAATGCATGTGTATCGTTTCATACACACGAAATGAGTTCCGGTTTCGAAAATCAAGAGCAAGCTTTAACAGAATGGAACTGCCTGGCAATGCTGTCCCAGAACGGCCTTAATTACAATCATTCTGCCTTTATTTGCATTTTGCAACAAACATCCGTCGCTCTTTCCCTCTCCTATCTCCTTCTTCCATTTCCTTTGTTTTTTATTTACCGATCGACGATGCACATAAAACTTGTTTTCGATGTGAATTCTACATTACTGTCAGATTGCATCATATCTTAATAATTCGTATCATTTCTTCCTCACCTCTCTTCTCACCTGCTTTCAACACATTCAAAGAGTCAAGATAAGGACTGCAGAAGATGAACACTTCACGTGGCACATAATCATAAAAATTATTTGACATTCTTTGATAACGATGTAAGTACACTTATTCATTTTTACCCTAAATTTTTGGATATCATCCACTTATAAAGATCTCTAAGTTATCACTGTATTATTTCGGTATTCCATAAGGATGCCGACCATAATAACCGTAATGAGTGGAATTAAATGAAAGTTTAGTGGAGTTGATGAAATCAAAAACTCATGAATAAGTGTTGAAATTGTCACTAAACAATGTGATTGCCGAATAAGTTAAAAGTATCGACAAATGTAATATGGCATTTGATATCCGTTTTGACCAATAAACAACATAAACAGCCAATAATTTATTACAAGTTATACAAGAATTGTAGCGTTTATTCACCAGATAAGTTGTTTTACTTATTCATAGAAAGGAAAACCTCACAGTACTTGTGAACTCCATAAATTTTTCTAATTTTTCAGTTGTGCTACAAAATTTTAAATCGTACTGACGAGAACAGAATTACTGACAGTGTAACTTAATAGTTTCTGATTATATATCCATTATAAACACATTTCTTTCAATATTTATAAGATCAATCTTTTTTTTTTTGTTTAAAATTTTGTTTACCATATTTAATACAGTTTGCTTAAGTTCTGGTTAGTGCTAAAAGTGCTGTTGATTGCTTTATTGAATTACCTGCTTTACAGAAATATTATAAATTTTGTACTGCTTCTCCTAAAAATAAATTTAAAAATACTTATTATAACAAATATATTCATTTCAAAATCAATCATCTTTTGTAATTCACATATTTGCGAATTTGTGAAAAGTTAGTTAAATGAAGCAGACTTTTCGGTATTAATTATAGGACATCCCTGATTGTGTGGCGACAATATCTACATTAGAGTGTGGAGATGGATATCTGGCTAATAAGTTGAGCTGTAGTTGTCGTCGTTGTCTTTGCCAGCTTCTGCATTTGTTCCCAGAACAGTGAATCCCATGAGTGTATCAACGAACTAGCACAGGCACAAAATGTGACCGCTGGGATCTTTTCGCGGTGTAGCACGGCATTTCAATTTTCGAAGCACCAAAAATTGCCGAGAACCTCATTCAAATCTGTCACTGAAGATGAGAAGTAACCGCGCACGCGGACAGACACAGACTCATAAGCCTACATACATTTTTCCAGAGAAGCGTACTGAATTCAATTGCCAGCTTCCAAACCAAATCGTCAATCCATCAAATGCATCAGTTTAGTTTTACTTTCGAATACTCAAAAACGTATTCCCAATGGATTACAGGAACCAAAACAATTGAAATGAATTTTGAATGTAGAGAGGCTTAAAAGTTCCAAAATGCTCATATTCTTTATAATTTCTTAGTGCATTACACTTTAACTTGAATTACTCGTCAGTTTGGAACAAAGAAAAATAAGCCTAGTCTGGAATACAAACTACATAAATTGCTGAAGTTAATAATTTATTTGGCAAATAGCTCAAAGTTTCTAAATTCAAATATTTATATTGGATCCACTTTTTTTGTTCAGTATTCCCACCTTATCGAGATACAGTTAAGTTTTCGATAGTTTTTAAATATCTTCTACAATCTATTGAAATTTGAAGTGTACTGGTTCAGCACTTGAAGTTATATTATTTTTGATCGGACATTAGTATAAATTGCCGATAGAAAGTACAACTCACTTTCATAAGCAATATACATTCTGATAATATAATGTTTGCTTGCGTAAATCTAATTTGTTCGATCCATTTCTCGATTACGCCTACAACTTCATCACCTTCTTGATCGTGATACTAGAGTTAACTTCATATAGATGCCCTTGAATCCAATTTTCCGATACTACTATTCTCTTACTGGTGCATATGTCTTGGTCCATGACATCAGATTCGTTTTCAGGACGAAAAGTATAACTGAATGAATATTCTATTTGAGGTAAGATAAGATATTAAGGATTTGCTGTCATAACTTAATGTTTTTTCAAAATAATGGAGAATAAGTGATGCAAAAAACGGATTGATATGGATGGGTTCTGAGTTTCTTTTCAGTGCTGCAATGAAACACATAAGGCAATTATTTGCGTGAATGATGAATCTGTCTTAATGGAAGAATTGTTCAGTTTAGATTTTCTTTACTGCTTATGTATAGGCTACAGTCAGCTGTTGATTGCTTCATGTGTCAATTTCGCTCATATTCATTCCGACCTGCTAATTTGGCACACCTATACACATACATTCCATCAAATAGTTTCGTTCTACTACACGCACTGTTATGTGTATGAATCTGCTGCTGCAGTGTGTGCAGATTATCCGCCAAAAAGCAATGATTCACTATTTGATAGAACAGAAGATAAGAAGCGTGGTAAAACTCGAATTCCTCCTTCCTCTTCTAAGCCATCCTCTAATTCCAACGACAAAACTATCATATAAGATAGAAAGAGTCGCAATTGCACATCCCCCTTATTTGATGCATTAATTTATGTCACTTTCAACTATGAAACGCATCAATCTGACAATAAAGCTATCATGTATTCCACATGAATTTTAGGATATATATAACTATCGTCTGCAACACATCTGTTCTTTAGATCGAACTTGAAGCTCAATTTTTTTCGCATGCTATTTTCGAAATATATGAAGTATGATGAACGAGTAATTATGGTTTGTGGTCACATGTTCGCTCAAGTTTTCAAAACAGGCCGATAGTCTCCCATTAATTTTGTATTTGAAAACTTCAGCAGAGAATACTTCGAAAACATTACTATTTACGAACAGTTTGCGCGGAATTGAATCTAATCACAACGCACTGACTGATTTGTTCTTTTAATGTGATTCCAAATCTCACCATAATTTTCAAGTTCAAGTTTATAATTTCTGATGAAAGCCCAACTTTTTAAAAAAGTTGTTTATTAAAGGCAGCAAAAATAATAATCTATGAGTCCAAGATGTACTATCATCCATCTTCTTCCCAAAGAAAAAGTTGTTAGAAACATGATTGATCAGAAATAATACGTTTTTTGGAAAACTAGGTGATGAAGAAGTCCTCAGTGCACTGCTACTCAAACCAGGTTTCTGACTTTTAGACATTTTCTTTTTACAGAACAAATTTTGATGATTGCAATATATATGTATTAGTCTAACATTTAGTCAATACGACAAGAACATTCTATTGATAGCAAGAATTTAATAACAAATCAGGTATATATCCTTTTTTTCAAAACTTGGGACTTTTCAAGCATTTCGAGATGTTAAACTTTTCTTACATTAGATTCGATAGTAAAAATTCTCCGTGCTTACAACTTTATCTTTTTTCGAATTCTTAATTCTAACGTATATTCATTATTGAAACATATAATAAGTAATGAGATTTCCAATTTTAAATCGAAGAGAAAACAAGCCCAATATCTAGTTATTACAAATGCTACAGTGATTATAGATTGAATGCACGCTGTTGTTTGTAAAAAAATCTTCAAAAAAGAATAAACTTTTTGTAATATACCTTTATAAAATTCATAACAATGATTTTCTTACCAGCTTCTTAAATCTAGTCTGATGACAGAAAATTTGCAGAAAATCGATTGTTCTGTTTTTTCAAAAATATGATTCTGATGGAATTTATCGTAAGCTGTTAATCTTCCTTTATTTTTAGAAAAAATCATTCTAGAGAAATTTACATTTTCTTATCAAGAACAAAATAAAATACATTGTAACGGATTTTAGGACCTTATGTATTTGATGCTTTTAATTATTCCATACTTTCGTGATGCTTGCTTGCTTATTCGTTTATACCATATAGGCATTTCGATTTATTTTATATAGAACTGGAAACTGAAAATAGTCAGTGCTGTGTAATGTATGAAAGAATGGAAGGAATAGAACTGATATCACGTGAAAACATGACTAAAAGCATTTTTGCTCGTTATGCTGATCATAGGTTGTGATAAGATCCCTTTAATTGATTAAAATATATTTTAAATCGAGGAAACTCCGAATATATAGGACAAATCTGCAAGCTCATTACACTGATGATGCTAAGATAGGTTTGATATCGCAAGTAGATTTATCAGAAAATGATTTAAGCAAAGGATGACAGGAAAATTTTGCATCAATGCAAATTAAAAGATTCGATTTTGAAAGCTGAATTTGATATATCTGCCGTTAACGTGAAGCTAAAGTTTTTATTTAAATAACTGTTCCGAAAAGTAGTTAAATAAATTTGGACAATTATGCACGATTAATTTTAATGCTTTCTCCATGAAAAAAAATACCGAGAAATATTGTTCGTAGTTCAATTTTTGGTTAAATACAACATGAAAGTCATCACCGTATTTGGAAGAGAGATGTTTAACATAATAAGTTCGACCTTGACCAGCATGGAAATGAATGGTTGAATAAGAGAATTAAACTGGATAGGTACAGTGAAAGTGAGTAAATGATAGTGCAAATTTTGCAACAAATAGTGGTAATTAGACTGATGGATGGATGGATGGTCAACGAATTCATTGGCGTTTGTGTTTCACTTGGTCGGGTATCTCGAGGGCAGACTCAATCGGATACTTACTTCATGCCATAGGCAGATACACATAACATTCAATGGCGAATTTAAAAAGAGCTTAAAATGACGACCACGACAATTACTTCTTTTATAATTAGAAGCATTTAATCATTTTCTTCTATTAAAGGGTAAATTTTTCGAAATCGAAAGGTTCAACGAATAAAGAATGGTTTTTGAGTGAACCATTTCTTCATAATTTTATTTCATTAAAGCCAGCGCGTTCATTGTTCAGTACCTAGAATGCTTGTATTAAATATGTAGACCTAATTGATTATGTATTCATCAATAAAAACTGTCGATACAAAACTGCAACATATCGTAAAGTGGCGATATTTGGCACATTTCTGGCTTAGTATGCTATTTGAACTTTTATGAGACTGAATTGTGTCCATCAATATAACCTGATGGATGCTTATTAAATTGATTGCTATAAATGAATTTCATGGAAATTAAATCAGAAACTGGCAATCGCGTACGATATTATTTTTATTTTTTGGAATGAATGGATGGGCTAGTAGTGCTTATTAGTGTAATTATCAAAACTAATACCAGATATTTAAAAAAACCAATTCTCAGCAATAACCTCTCTCAGAAATCATTAACGTTCATGAGTAATCAATTCTATTCATAGTTGTGAAGCTTTCGTAATTTTTAAATTCACGCTGTTCTCGCCACATCTCGCCTTTCTCTTTTCATCTTAATCGATATTGTTATTTTTCCTAATTATTTAAATAATGGCCAATTATCTTCATATTAATTATTGAAGCAATGGATTCCACAAAAAAGTGCTTAAAATAGGAAATTTCCGAATGGTTCAATATTCTATGGAATTAGATTTGAACTTCGTACTAGAAGGATTTTTATTTTACATATCTTTTAGCTTAGAGTGGAAAAAAATTTTATAATGCTTTTTTAAGTAGTGAAAGTCTGAAAATTTCAAAATTTTATGCAGCACAAATGTTTGGTAAGAAGTGAGCAGACTGGCAACATGCTTTTTGGTGACTAAGGTCAAAAAAAGAAAGACTAGTCAACAATGAGCTACTAATCATTCTAGTCGTGTGACATTTGTTGTTTTATACGGTCAAATAGCTGTTCCAATAAGTGTCCCGCCGAATATGCTTGAACAAGCACAGACAGTACATCGAGAGAGAATATAACTTTTGCTATTCGTAGTGCTTCTAAAACGGAAAAGTACCTTACATCCTATTCTATGATTATTAAGTTTTTTGTGCTTATTATTTGCTATAATTTGATATTGTTAATAGGCATGTAAAGTGATAGATGAATGCGCATGTGTACTATGCTCATTTTCCAACTTCTGTGTAAGCCAAATGCAAAAACAGCGTGCGACAAGAAAACAAGTCTCCAAATGCTTAAGTTAACGCTGTTGATTAAATTATTAAGTCATAGACTCCGAAAAATGTCCGACCACTTAGTTTTGATCTTGATAGAATTCTGTCAACCAGTCTAACCCAATTTAATGAAGTTCGCCTCATTAGCTTATTAAGAAGTGTTTGAAGACAGTCAGTTTATAAGTTTTTATGATTAATTTAACATCAACAAGACCAAAACAACTTGACATCTGCAGAAGAGTTTTCCTGAACCTAAAGACTACAGAAAACGATTTGTATAACTAGAATAGAATCCGTTCAAGAATTCGCGCAAAATCTTGATAATAAAATTTTGAATGTGCTCCAACAGGAGAAACAATAGGGAAAATAGCAGTAAAAGTTGAAAAGTTTTTCAAGTTTCATCTCAAGTATAATTATTTCCTCATACTGAAAAAGTAACATATCCAAAAAAAAAAAAAAAAAAAAATTCTTTACAACTTTTCATTTTTTTTTTTTCATAGATTTACTGCTTCTCAATATGACGGAATAATCACAGGTGAGATAAAACATGCGGCAGATATAATCTTTGCTTTACATATTTTTTTATAAAAAACATTTTTGCATCGAAAATAATTGTCAAAATATAGTTATCAAATTATAACTTGTGAACAAACACTCACAGTATTGATTTTGATTCCATTGATTGTCTTCAGTAAAGGAAACTAGCGCACAATTTAAAACAACCTATAAATCTTAGAGAAAGTGAATGGAGGAGATATTTGGATTTTAATATGTTTCGCTTTTGAAATGATTGCTTTGCTGTCAAAAATCCCAAATATTTCAAGAAAAAATTCCTGGATGAAGTTTAAAATTTATTGTCTTCTAGCATTATTCGATTGTTGGCTAGATTAATTCAGTCTCTCAATTAAGCTGAACTTGATTTTCATGTGAAATGGTTAGGAAAAATGACAAGGAAGGGTCAGGATGTAGAAGAAGCATTGGATTCATGATAGATTAGGAAAAGCGGCGAGTATTCAGTATTGCCTCTTTAGTTGCTGTGGATTAAGAAGAGGAAGATACGATGGATCATTTGGAGTGACAGTCAAAAATGCGGCACTACGGGCACATAGAATGAAGCATCAAGGACTATAAAATAGATTCATTTAAATATTTTATGAGAAAAGGTCAGCAAATAGAAATGATAATCGCCAATTCCAACAAATAGCAGCTTTCTTAAATCGTTTTGGATTAGTAGTTGTTTTGCTTTGAAACTTTGTTGTACTTCGATGATCTCCTTCTTTGAGGTAAGTCATGCAATATTTCTTTAAGGTTTAACATGACCTTTTCAGAATCATATTATAGGATCATTTACTCTGTATATTGTACAGCAATTAAAGTGGTAATTATCCAAGAATCTTTTGCCCTAGATTTTTTTACATTTCCAAATTTTCTCTTGTTGGACAAATACCGGTAATCTTCCTGACTCCTCAAGCATTTTTCTAGTTCAGTTTGAGATATCTGAAAATTGCTGTTTAATATGTTGCGCATTTTCACAACTGAAATATTTGAGTTGATGTGATCATTGTTCACTGAGGAATTAACTCATTGCAATGAAACACTGGTAAAAATCATATGTTAGTCATAATTTCAAATCGGTTATGTAAAATTTTGAAAAGAGAACCGTTTTTACATTTCTAGTATTTGGAAACATAGAAGGGTGCCATTGAAATAACCACCGTATTATATTAACAGCGACACACCCCAGACCATTGGAAACCAGTTACCTTTAGCGATTACCGTATGCCGCCACTCACCTGTCGTTAATGTCGTTTGGTTGCTTGCTAGTTCATGTGACATTTTTATACTTTGTCGTAAGTATATAATTGGACCATTTAAGGTGAAAAAGTGAGCAAATAAATAACAGTAATGAAGAGAGGTGTCCGTTTTTCATTCAGTTCTAAAGATGGTTGGAATAATAGAGATAGTTCTTGAATTGAGCAAATTTGCATCATTCGATCACGAAAGCTAGGGACAGTAACTGCTCTTTTGAGGGATCAAGAATTCTACACAGAACAATTTATTGATGAATAGAATAGAGAAACTATTTATCTTTGAACTTAGGCTATTGCATTTCCAATACATAATGATGAGTCATGGAATGTTTTCAGCGTCCTCTGCACATATTTTTCCCTCAGAAAAAATGTTTCTAAAGCATTAGTTCAAGTTTAAAATTTCAGCACTACCATATGCATCATTTCGTACAAACATTATAAATGCTATTACTACTTTTTGTGCTCGTACGATCTGTTTGAGAGACCTGCTTGTACCAATGTTATTCCTTAAGAAGATTTAAAAGCCAATTTTTGCAAATTAGTTGCACATTGCTTTTAATTAATCCACCTCTTTTGCAGAAGTGTATGTATTTGTAGATAGAACAGAAAAGGAGTGCTGGATATTACATATGTTAGTGTCAGTTTACTGTATACAGTGAGATGATATGGCACAGGAAGGAAGAATGAACATGTATTATCGCTCTGCATGCATGCCACGCAAGGTCACGCCACGTCATGCTACTATTAAGGTACACAGTTTAATAAAAAGCAAGTATCAACAGCAGCAGCAGCAACAGCAATCCACATTTAAGTGATCATGCAAAGCGTGTACTGGCAAAGGATCCTGCCGATGCTAGCTCATTTAGCGCAGGTGTCCATAAAAACGAGCTGATATAAGGATAGGTATTGACTGGTTGAAGATGCTTCTAACCAAGTTATGTCGGGAGAAGCTGAAGAGCTCCCATATCGAAGCACTGATAGGATGATAAAATTTAAGGAGACGTAGCACATGTGTGTGTGTGTGTGTGTGTGTGTGTGTGTGTGTGTGTGTGTGTGCATGTGTGTGTGTGTGTGTGTGTGTGTGTGTGTGTGTATGTGTGTGTGTGTGCG
>JAOVVO010001027.1:0-20648 GCA_028564675.1 Onchocerca lupi | reverse complement strand
TTTTTTTAAAAATTTTTTTTTTTTTTTTTTTTTTTTTTTTTTTTTTTTTTGGAATTGATAAGAAATTGGAATGCGCAGTGTTTGGTTTTCGTTAAAAAAAAATTTTTTTTTTAAACAAATTATAAATTAATTTTTTTTTTGCTTACAGGAACCTGGATTTGGAATAAATCCATCCCGACTATTACCTTGCTGTTGATGGTTTAGGAATGTCATGCTTGCAGTATGGAAGTTTGTGATTTTATGATTAAATTCACAAGAAGAAAACTTTTTCAAAAAAAAATGTTCTCAACTTTTGAAAAGATTTTCAGATGATTTAGTGGAATTGAGAAATTTTTTTGGAGAATAGTAGAGTGTTGTTTGTGTTATTATAATCAAAATAAGATTTCTTTGAAATCATTTAAGATAAAATTTTTTGCAGATAAGCAAAGGAACCCATCAGTGCCTGTAGCGTTCTTGACAATTAACTTTTTCCGTTTTTTTTCACACGACCCATAAGCTTTCGTAGGGATCAAAAGACGAGTGTGAGTAAAGGTCTTTGCTATCTAAATAATATTATGTGATTTATTTATCTGAGAATATTAGAAATTTTCTTCTATTACAAATTACTTGGCTTATTTTGTTTTTTCATCATTTATATCATTAAATATTTTGATCTTACTGAGTTTTATACTACAGCATTTAGCTTAGGCTTATCGCAGAATTCAGTTAATTTAGCCTAATTTCTTGAAATGCTCTAGAATGACTGACTGCATCACCTAGAAATGTTGATAAGATAGCTGAAGGAGCCGCTGCGCATCTCATAGTCGAAATATCATGAATGAATCGTTGATGACTTTCCTCCAATATAGCCATTACAATGACTGCTAAATGATTGTCATTTATTGTCAGGATGATAACATTGGCTACAATCGGGTACATTAACAATGATGCCTTATATGAAACTGTTTGGAGGTGGATAATCTCGGTTAATAATGATGGCTTCGCATTGCAGTATTATTATTGACAATAATTTGCTGCTTTCATCTAATTTCGCCGCAGTCTTTTCTAGAGATATCTAAAATGCAAGCTATTTCATTCCTCACTTTCTACGGTAATTACATTAAATTACTAGTTTATTATTGTTATTAAATCAACAAATTTATTAAAATTCATGCAATTTCTGATTCTTGGGCTTAGGCTTATTGTAAAGATCAAAGTTACATTATTGTTCAATATGTAATTGCAGATTTCCAAAACTTGAAAAACTAATCCTAATTAGTCAACTTTGACAAGCATCGAATGATGGACAATAATTGTTAAATTTCAGGTAAATTTATTCAGGCATTTTTTTTGAAATGATTTGCAAATAACTTGAAGAAATTCTCATTTGCGTCTCGTCAAACAAATTTTTATTGATATGGTTGCCATGAATGGCAACATAATGATACTCTCTTGAATAGGTCATAAAATGCGTGTGGTAATGTATGTTACTTACTTACTTACTTACATTTATAATTTTGCTTTGCTCTATTCTTTTTGTCTTTATGAAGTGTTCAAACTTTTTCCATATACATGTAACTAAGTCTCAATTCTCGCTTTTTATTCTTATTATTATAATATTTATATATGTGTATTCAGTGGACACTTTATGAATACTCAGTGCTTTTCAATTTTTCATGCCCTATACCCATACAGCTCTAGGAGTTAGTTGAATTCAAAGTCACTTTTATCGAAATTTAAAAGTTAAGCACATGATGTCGAATTAAATTTGGAGAAATGCGATCACTGAAGATATTTACGAGTTAAATTTGGAACACTTTCACTTTAAGGTTAAGCGGAATAATGGCAGTGTTGATACCAATCCTACCATGTGTATGTATTTTTGTGCTATGTTTTTTAACTGGCTTTATTGGCAATACTGCGCTCATTGTGGCTACTATTCAGAACAAGTAATTCATCATTAATTGATTGATTGAATATTAATGATTTTTTTTCTTTTTTTTTTGATCACTAATGATCATTTTAACAATAGCAACAGTATAATCATCATTCATTTTCTCAATTTTTTTTTTTTTTTTTTTTTTTTTTTTTTTTTTTTTGTACAAATTGTATTAAAAAAAGAGTTATGAAGCAGATATAATTGTTGACTCATAAATCAAATCTATTTTTTGAGGATAACATAAATTTTGGGAAATGAGTAGAATGAAATATTCTCTGAATTCAGAAAATATTTTTGAGAGCAGGAAAGGAGGAAAGAAAGAGAGAGAAATATGCGTTTGAAAGGAAGGTTCAAATTTACATATATGCATATAATTAATTGCTTATGTGAATGTAAATAGTTTGCAATCAACATTTACAACCTTGTATGATGATAAATGTCAAATTCCGATTTCAATTTCGAGATTCATTTAATTCACATAATGGAGTTTGTAGGCGTCTGCACAATGTTAACAACATATGCATCGCACTGTGTGCACTTGGTGATATTCTTCATCAAATCGGCCATATCCCATTTGCATACTTTATTTTCACCGGAATTACTTTCATACCCTTACGGACATGCATTTGGATACAGCTACTACCTAATCTCGGTCTGAATTTTGCACCAACCCTATTATTTCCTATTGGTGTTGATCGAGCTATCGCCATTCTAAAGCCTTTAAGGTGAATTTTTTGACGAGATAAGTGAGTGAAACTTTTTTGACGGTTCCAGTAGCCATGTTACTTGAATGGCGGGGCTAAATTATTTACTTTTTTTTTCCGAAATCGAATGTATTTCTGAATCAAAAAAAAAAAAAAAAAAAAAACGATTTATTATCATTGCAGCTATCGAAAAATTAAAAAAAAGGTTTATATACCAGCAATGATCTTACCACCTATATTTTATGCAATCGCTATGCTCATGTTGGTTTTAATTTGTGACAAAAATAATGAGTAAGTTGCATTTTCTTCACACACACACATATATATAATTAATGGCAATTACCAGTGATACTTGAAAAATGAATCTATGCAGAAAGGCAAAAAATGTCTCAATATGAGAAGCAAAGAATTTTCCACAGAGAAAATCGACCAAAAAAAACAATTCCCTATCTCACGAGCGCAAATTACATTTTTGAAACAAGTAATTAATGGTAATTAGCAGTAGTGATATTCGGATCAAAAAAAAAAAAAAAAAAAAACTATTTTTCTTTGTTGTTTCGTTTGCTTTCGATTGATGTGGAAAAAAATGGAACAAATTCCTTATTTTTTCCGATTAGCTTAATATGAAACGAATAAATGATAATATGGAGAAATGAGAAATGCAATAGAGAATGAGTCAAAAAAAAAAAAAAAAAAGCCTTCTTACTGACTTAATGAAAGAATGAAAGAAATCAAAATTTCCAAATAAACAAAGGCAAAAATTTAAAATGAGGAATATATGAGATATTCCGTTTCTGCTGGAATTGTTGGAAATAACGAAAAGTATTATTTTCAAGTATACTATACTCGAAATATAGGCCATCAAGCGTACCATATTTCTTTCTATTTTATTTTCTTCATTACCGTTAGCTTAGGCTTCCGCTTCATTTGCAGCGCTGAAGTAATCTGTGTTGTGGTAGCAATATATAATGGCCTGTCAAATTCGGTTTGGAGTATTGCATCAGCCTTAATTAATTCATCAACTGTTATCCTCTATGCAATACTGAGTCGAGTTGTTGTGAAGGCTAGAACAAGTGAGCTGCTTAATCTATATAAATAAAAATGTGTGAAAGTGAATTATCAACTTGAACAATGTTCGTTTGAAATATTCCATCGTGTATTCATTTTGCTGCAAAAAATATTCTTCGTCCTTTTTTTTTTTTTTCATTACACATTTTTTATATTAGAACCATATAGCTATTTAGCATTTTATTGGGATTCTAATTAATTATGAATGAATAACAACTGAAATGCTTACCATAATTTGTTATTTTTTGTAATTTCAGCAACTAAAAACTTTGAGTTATTACAATCATTAAAAATAATTGTGGCATTTATTGGATTAGGACAGTTAACATCAGTGATGATCTATCTGTCGACACGAATCTTTGAATTTTCCGAAATGATGGCTTTTTATATCGGGTGCTACGCAGGAATATTTGTTAATATAAGCATTTCATGCAATTGGCTATTTTATTATTGGAGAAGGTAAAAAATTAACAAAAAGTGTGTTGCGATAGTCAAGAAGAAAGATTTTAATGTTGAAAAAATATTGCGACTACATATGATGCCTTTTTTTTTTTTACCGGTTAATAATAACAATATTGATTGGTAATTATTAAAAAAAATGTTATTGCAGCACGGAATATCGAAACGAATTCAAAAGACAATTCAAAAAACTTTTGTGCTTGAAGAATGTCGTTAAGCCGACGACACCAATATATACAATGCAACGTGTGAACACAATTTACCGATAAAGCTACTCCATAATAGCTATCAATTAATTAGAATCTTGCGAATTTAATCTCACATTTCTAACCATGTTATTCGTTTATAATTCATAATAATAAAGGATTGGTGATTAATTGGAATTTTTTTAATTTTCTTTTTTTCTTAGGCGATGATTGCTATGGCTATTCTATAATTTAACTAAATCCTCATCTAGTTTATATCGTTTCGATTGATGGGATAGATAGAGCAACGAGATTGCTTGAATCAAAAGTCATTCCTCTAATAAAGCTGATAATTCTTCACTGCAATTTCATAAACATAAATTGTAATATCAAGCAACACATATTATTCTTAAGTAAAATTTTGTATTCTGTTCTCTGTAATGAACA
The DNA here is from genome assembly GCA_028564675.1 of Onchocerca lupi. Lineage (NCBI taxonomy): Eukaryota > Metazoa > Nematoda > Chromadorea > Rhabditida > Onchocercidae > Onchocerca > Onchocerca lupi. The sequence continues at coordinate 15,867 of JAOVVO010001027.1, read as the reverse complement.
TTGCAATTTTGGAGTGCACCATTTTTGATCCGGTTAAAATTTAAAATACGAAATGATTGACAACAAAAAGATCTAACATTATCTTCATCTGATTCACTTATGTTTAAATCCATGTTTGCTTTTCAAGAAAAATTAAAAACACTCGGAATGATCAAGCAATTTCAAACGAGATATAGAATTATACCAAAAATTTTCAAAAAAAAGAAATGAAGCATCAAATTATAAACTGAAATTTAAGAAGTAAAATTAAATTCAAAATTTCAAGGAATAAAATTGGATCTAGAACGATTATCTAAATGTCATTCTTTATTTTTTTTTTTTTTTAACTTAATTCATGAAATGTTAATGTGCCACTGGTGATAAATTTCATTAAATGACATCGTTTGATTTTGTTCCGCATTTAAGATTATCTATCTATATAAAGAAAAAAATGCAAATGCTACCTATTCGAACTCTAATAACTCCTCAAGTTCACCGCCGATTTTTTCCAAATTTTGACATAACCTTGCATTCAAGCAGGCGAGTGATCTTTTATATATCTAATTACTTTTTTTCACATGTCACATACGTTAGAGAGTATAAAGAAATATAACACAATGATTCAGATTAATATCGCTAATCAAAAAGGCTGACAATTTTAAACTTTTCACAATATAAAACCAGATGGGAGTGTTTTTTTTTTTTTTTTATACAGATCATTGTGTGTCATTATTGGTCATGAAAATGTTCTTTTCACGTCACAAATGACATCATTAAGAGACAATTACATTTTTTCTTTTTTTTTTTTTGTTCTCAATTATTATCTTAATATGCAAGCAATAAATCAAATATATACTGTAATCTAGTTTATGCGCCAATTAAGGCGTGTGCTTAGGATGGCGTGTTATTGTAGAGCAAAGTCTATCATTATTATCATCTCTATATAAATGAACATAATCCTCAGTAGAGACTCATTGTTATGAATTGGTTTGGTAGGCTTAGGATAAGTAGTCGTAATATTTTTTCTTTCCGGGATCAGTGGGATTTTGATATAACTGCTATTGTGGATGGTCGTTGTGGTTGCCGTTGTTATCGCTGTCGTGTTTACAACGTTTCATGATAAAAAGTTTAAATACCCAATTTTAAGGTGCTACATGATCAAACAAAGCAGCACAAAGAACGTTAGTTTTTTTTTTTTTTTTTAAACGTTAGGTTTTATTTTTTAAAAAAAAAAAACAAAAAACTAACGTTTTTTTTGTTAAGAAAAAATGATTGATAGTCATGATCTTTTTAATGTAATTGATCTTACCATAGCCGGTATTCATGATTTTTAGTTAAATTTTTGATTAACTGATATTATAATTCATAAATGTTTGGTGATTTGATTTTTCGTCATTCTACTTCATTTGATTGTTTTCGATCAATCATTATTTTTTACCGATGCAAATTACAGGTTATGCTTAGGAAAACAAAATACTTCACTTTGTAACATATATATATATATAAGTTTTAGAAAAAAAAAAAAACAAAAATCAAATAGTCGAAATGGAAGACTTTTTTTTTGCCATTTTTATTTTTTCCTTTGAAAACTTTCTACTATTCAATTGGATGATTATAAATTACGATGGATCAATTATTTGTATATACGCAATTGACTTGAAATTTATTTGAAATCATTCATTGAATTTTTTTCAATTACTTTTTTACGGATTTGTCTATTAATTAATTTTTTCCTAATATGCTTAAGCATATTATTCAGTAAAGGAATATATATTTTTTTCACCCCTAAAAATACTTCACGAAATAGTTTGTTTTTTCTTTTTTTTTCTTGTTGTTTTTTATGATGAGTAATAAATATAAAAAAGGAAATTTGGTATAACAAAAGCTTAGGCTTAATAAAAAAAATTTTTGTTATTTGAAAAATCACCAATTTTAAAACGATGTATGAATCTAAATTCAAAGTCGTTCAAACTGTACAATTTTGTATTCTGATTATTGAGATATTTTTTTTTTTTTTTTTGGATTCTTATGATTTACGATCATAATTTAAAAAATATTGACTACAAAAAAAATTTTAATTAGCTTATTAATGTAATCAATTAATTCAAAGATCTGCATGTATCTATTTGAAAATTGCCACAAAGATGATCATCATAATATCAAAAAAAGTGTTTTAAAATTTCATTGAAATTCAAATTATAATCGAAACTCCAAAAATATTAATTAACACGACGAATTAATGATGAAATTATCTTTTTTTTTTTCAATAGGCTAAAGTGAAATTTTTGCATCGAAAAATTTTCGAAAATTTGATGAGCTAAAACGCTTTTTTCTCAATAGCAATGACGATTCATAAATTGCACTTACTGTTGTTTAATTAAAATTTTAATATTATTAAAATCTGATTTGAAAGAAAAATAGAAAACAAATTTTATCGTATGCTAAGTGTTACCGCTTTCTCAGACTACAAAGACTTGTTGGTTCGTTAGTGGTTTTTTTGTTGCGTTATCAATAATTATTGGCTTTCTGTTCTGTTCTGGATGATAATGATTGTTTAGTACTGTCACTGATATTAATGATAAAGCTACTTTGAAATCGTAAATAAACATCTTAAAACAAGTTCAATCGTATGAATCATATCGGAAAATGTTAAAATCAAAGGATTTCATGTAAGCTTAGATGTTGTTTGACCTCAGTAATTCACCTCATAGTAAAATTTGCTTAAATTATAAATTTATTTTTTTCCTTTCAAACAAGATATGATAATACAATTGAGCAAGTTGCAAAACAGGAGAAATTCGTTAACAAATTATGAAAAAATTGAATGTAAATAGTGAATGTTGTTGTATTATTTTTATCTTCATGTTAGTATATTATCCACATCTAATGTTTTAAAATGTTAGATAATATGGTATATTATGCAAGTTTTGATAGAATTTTTTTTTTATTTTTTTTATATAAAATAATCTGCAAATAAAATTACATTAGCTTTCAAATGATCCCAACTTTTTTGTTTATTCCAATTTTTTGTGCATGAAAGTAGAGTATTCTATAACCGTAAGCCATTGTTATTAAAGTGTTTCTAGTTCATCTAGTTGGGTGTTGTCGACACATAGAAATTTCCGGTATTTCTATTTTCAAAGAGAAAACAATTTTACTTGTCAAGTATTCTACTTGTTTATCAGTACAAAAAGATTATCTATCAAAATAGCTTCAGACATGAAATGAAACAAAACATACCATTCAAATCATATTATTGGTCGTTCGGAATAACTAATAATGCTTTATTATTTTATAAAAAATAAAATTAACATAATATAAGATCATATCAACAATGAAATTATTATTGATTGATTAAATAAGATAATACTTTAAATTTGCAAGATATTCATAGAAGCTTATGTGATAAGTTGTTTACTTGTCTTACACACTGATCAAATGAATTTTCTTTATGAAATTCATAAAGTAGCAAATTTTTGTTTTTTTTTTTTTCATTGTTGCTATCAAAAAAGCCTTCAATTTATCAAAATTGATTTAATTAAGGGGAAAAATGATTTTATGCCAGGACATTTCTCCAATTTCTTGTTGTTTTTATTTTTCATGCATCAGTAATAACGATACATTTAATTAATTTGTCGCCCACAGACAATATCATCAATATGGCAATGATTCTTTCAAATAACATTTCTTTTTCAATGATTTAATCCGCAACATAAGTAATCTGATAATAACTAGTAGCATCAGGTAGTTTTTTCGTTGAACACAATATATCACGATTATCATTATCATTATCAGTATTATTATTGTTGGTATCGTCAATGTTGTTATCTGCACTTTCGGTAATTTCGTTGTTTACAATATCGGAATTTAACCAGTTGCAAAGACATGTTAAACTGTTTAATATATCTGTAAAAATTTCTTGCATCTAAAATATTTTAAAACTAGAAATTCATTTGAAATATTCAACAAAAAAAAGGAATGTAAATAAAAAAAATTAAATCAATCGAGCATCTTTTCAAGTGTAGTGACAAAAAATGCTCGAATGAGATTTTTTTTTTTTTAACAAAATTTTGAGTGTAAATTAATCAAATGGTGATGAAATTCAATCAATTGAAAAAATTTGATCCGTTAAACAAATCTGATCAAAAAAATCATTATAATGTAAATTATCCATTTAACAGTATGAAATTTCTTAATTACTTTCAGTAATTGTGAGTTAACAATGAATTGTATACTTTTTTTTAGTCTCCTTGAAGAAATTTTCTTTTTTTTTTTCTGTTAAATTCAAAGAATTTGAAATTTCAAGTGATATTAATTAATTAATTAAATATTTATTACCATGGAAGAAATCTTCATCATTTGTATTAGTGGATACTGTAGGCGAAAGAAGTGGGCGAAAAACAAAATCGCATAAGTCAATTAAAATTAATGATATTCGAGCGGCTCGCAGGAAACGATTAATTTCACGAACTGAATTTGGGAAAAGCACTGGAGTAAATAGCAGCAAAGCATCTGTAAATATTCAGCTTATGAATATTTCATACGAAAAATTAAATAAACATTTAACATTATTGAATATATTAGTACTTGAAAAGAATATGTATACTTGCAACGAAAATAAACACTTAAAAAGAAAATACAGTGCTTAAAAATCAACTTATTGATTTTTAGAAAATGCACTTTCTATAATACTTTGAAATAAATTGATGTTAAAACTTTTTCAAGTTAAATATTTTATTTTACATAAAGAAAAAAAGTAAAACATGTAAAGAATTTTAATTAATATTCGTTGATTAAATAATCTTAAATTATAACCATTAATTTATATATGTAATCAAATTTATTGGAATTTTAAATATTGTTTTGATAGGGGAAGAAAGGCGGAAAAGAAATTAAAAAATGAATTTGCATTCCATTATTCCATCACATTCTTTATTATTATTAAATATATTTCCTCGTAATGTTAGTATTTACGCTTTGAAATGATAGAAAGAAATAAAAATTCGTTTTCTATCTATCTCTCTGCTATGGGAATTGCTTTCAATCTTACCATTTCAAGACATAGTTTAACTTATGGTCGTATTTTTGGGAAGAAATTTCATGAGCATTGTACTATGAAGTCAATTTATTTTTGTTGAGTTGTAAAAAAAAACTTTTTTTTCAATAAACCATCATAAAAATCATTTCTTTACTTCATGATACATCTCGAGGTGCATATAAATTATTATTTTTACCGGTATATGCATCCGTTGTCGAACCAATTGATTGTTGAATCAAATTTTTGAGTGATCGACAAATCAGATAAGTGAATTGACATAAGAAATATGGCAGTTGTAGAATTAATCTGAATAAACAAACTTTTTTAAATTAAAAAAAAGTACCTTTTAATCGGAAGTTTGAAATTTTAGAATATTAGATTTTTTTCTCGAGAAATAAATAACTAGTATTAAGAATAATAATTGTGTTCGTTATCATATCAGATACTAGGCTACTAGGCCAGTTAATTATTGTTTTTTTCAACAATTATTATGGGGAAGTAACTCAAGAAATAGTTGGGAAAATCATATCTCGCAGATATGTGACATTTTTTTTGCAGAAAGATCTTACTAATTTCTTTTAAAATGAGTCAATTAATTATCGTGAACAGAAGGATAGGAATGATAAATACTAGTAGGGATTAGCCAATTGGCCCCAAAATAACTAACTAATGTTTCTGTTTTTTTTTTTTTATTTATTTGAGTTGAAATTTTACCTGCAAATTTATTTTTGCTTTTTAAAGATAAAATTCTTAGATTCCAAAGCATATTTCCATACATTGTTCCTTCTAATTTTTTGAAGTCTTCTATAACTTTTCAACTGGCTTTTAATTTTTAATTTTCCTTCCAATTCATTTAAATATTCTTAATTTACTCCTTACATTACATATTTATTCAAAAGAAAAATTTCAGGAAATCGTCGTAAGAAAGTTCTGGAAGAAAGAAAAGAGTAAAGAAGTCAAATAATATATCAGAAAATATTTTAGCGGAAAAATGCCAAAAATTTTAATACTTGGTTGGAAAATTTTTAAATTGAACTGAAAAAATTTTAAAATCCTAATAGTGGGGAAAATTTAAATAATAAATTGTAGAAAATGTTAAATAATAGCATTTTTTTCAGATGTTCTTGAAAAAAAAAATTTTACTTGTTTTTTTATTGTTTTTTTTCTTTTTTCAAAGTTTATACATTGTTAGAAGAAGATAGAACAGTTAAAACAATTTTGTAAAATTCGTCATAGCCAAATTCGCATTAAAAATGCTGTAAAACGTATAAACATTTTTAATATGCATTTCACTACAACAAATTGTGTAATTTATTTTTATCTTTGAAATATTTTAATTATTACATCTCTCTCCGAAATTCACACTTTTTCTTGCAAATTTTAATTTTTTTCTTTTTTTTCATCATTCAAGCGAAATCTTTCAAAGGTAAAAACAAAAATAAAGGAAAAAACTTGACTTAAAAAAAAATTAAATCATATACCCATTGACATATATAAGTGCGGTCTGAAGTGATGATCCCAGAGAAACCGACAAGAATTCCTCCGATCGATCGTCAAATATGCCATCCGGAAAGATGTTTAATATTTCCTGTAAAAAAAAAAAAAAAAAAAAACCGATAAAATGAGTCAGAGAAGGAAAAAGAATAAAAAGATCAAAGAAAAAAAAAACAACAACAACAGTAAAATAGGAAATTAATCAATAGATATTTAAAATATCTGATAAAGTTCATGAAATGATATAATTAATTATTGTACAATTTTTTAGGAAGAATTTAAATGTCAAATATTTTATCTTTTATAATTGCACCAATCATGCATCAAATAAAAAAACAATTTTGTGTTTCTCAATAGGATTTGAAAAGAAAAGTGCATAAATGAATATCGATTGTAAATTTCACAAAAAATTGATTGAAACTGATTGAAATTGATTGAAACACGAATTTAAAATTAAATAAATTTGAAAAATTGTTGAAATTGTTAAAATAACCTTTAGAGTAGTAATGATCACATTTGCATCAACATGTGCTAATTCACTTCTGACATACTGTTTTTGTTTCAGTTTCATAAGTAATTTTTGCACTTCTGCAAATTAATCATTATATTAAAAAAAAAAGAAAGGTCAAAGTGTATTGAAAAATTAGCAATGTAAAATGTTTTGCAACTAAAATTTAGCAAAATTTCTTACTCTTTTAAATTAATTGCTTAACTTTTCGTTCCCCAAAAATGATTCCATGAAAATGCAAAAGAAAAACGAAAAATATTCATAGCATTTAATTACTTAATGAAACTAAAATTAATCACACAGTAATGTACATCTTCAACAATTCTATCTCTATTAATGGTATATTTGGTTTATTTTATTTTCAAATTTTTTCCTTTGTTGAATCTTTTTTTTTTGAATTTTTTCCTTCTTTAAATTAAAAAAAAAAAACACAGAAATTTACCAGGTGTGTTGATATATCGCAAGCCAAGGCGTCTTCGCATTTTCGGATCAACTTTCAGGTCAGAAATCATGGCCAAAAAGTACTAGAATTTGAATAGTAATAAGCAAAGATTACAAACGGAAATAATACAGTATAAAATTATTTTTTTGGAATCGAATTAAGCCAACAGAAAATGTAAAATATTTTAAATGATAAGAAAATACTTTAAGCAGCAAAATTTTTTGAAAAACTGCCAACTTTGAAACTGCTATTAAATTTATTTAGAATTTCAAAATTAACATTTTAATCAGTGCATTCCGTTCATCCCGTGATTCCCCGATCCCTCCAGAAGAAAAGAAAAATAAATTTAGTGAAAAATCGATTAATATCAAATCGACAAGTTTTTAGTGAATCAATAAGTATTACAATCAGTAGGAAAATGATTATCACTTAATAATGCAAGTGTGCTGTAAACTTGTAAATATAAATATATATATATATGAAAGGTTGGTTTTTACAGCATTATAAGAATTGATTAATAGATTGCATGATTATGATTTTTATCATGATTTGCATTTGGAATTAATAGTGTTATTATGATTGTTAATATGATCATGATTTAGAATTAATGAATTAACCTGTTATGATTACAATTTAATCTCAATTTTCTATGAAAGTATTAAAAAGCAATAATTTATCATATATTATTAGGAAGCATGTTATTCTCCGGTTAAATATCATTTATTTTCGGAAATGATGAAAATATCGTGATCACGATTTGATCGCGATTTTTCATTGAAATTAATTTTTTATTTTTTCTTTCGCCAGAAAGTAATTCATGCAAACCTGTAGAGCTGGTTGAGCGATAACTTTGGAATAGAAATTGGATGACATTTTGTGAAATTTATGCAGTTCAGTTGACATAAAAGATTCTTGTTCATAAAATTCATTATGATTATTATTGATAGTAGTAATAGTATTGTTTCGAATAGTTACATGAAATCCAAACATAAGTTGCATTGATGAAGTCAACTTTTCATCCTGTAATGTAATTTTATTGGAAATAAAAATTCAAATGAAATACTGAAATATTTTGGTGGATTACAATATCGATCACATAACTTTTGAATTAATAATGTAAATAATTAATTATATTAAATAATTATATTTCGTTGCAATACATATATATATGTATTTATTGAAATTCTTAATTATATCCATTTATTTCTTATCAAATTTAAAATAACCAAACCGGATAACAATAATTTCAGAATCATAATTTAATTTCTTTTTTTTTTCTCATTTTTAATCTTGCTGAATATTTCACTGTAAATAATTTATAGTGAAATTATATAATATTTTACATCTATTAATTTCTTTCAATTTCTATCAGCAATGAAATTAATTAATACTTATGATTTCGAAAATGTCCATTGAAAGTGCCTCGAAAATTTATCACTTTTTAGGTCAAATTTTATAATCATACATGTCATATAATATATATATATATATATATATATATATATATATATATATCTTTCAAATAAGACGATGAAATTAGGTTTGTTTAAATAATATTCTCTTCTTTGTATCATTTATCATATTAAGTTCAATACATAAAAATGGGTGGGTTCATGTCTTGGATAACTTCCTACCATAAATGATATAAATAATGTCACTTGATCCGATGTTCTACATTGTGAGTTGTAAAATTTGATGAAATTTTACGAATTTTGAGCAAATTCATCTAACTTTAAATTGGAAATTCCTTCATTTATTTCCTACTTCAAAACTTACTCAAATATTTTGCTTGACATTTCAAAATCAATAAGATAAATAGATAAAAATAAACATTTTGATGAAGTTTATTAATTAAAGAACACACAGTATCATTTCAGTAGAATTTTCAAATTTCAAAAATTCCTTCATCATTGCAATGTTTAAAAAAATGATTAATTAAACTACGAGTCCAATAAGAAAAATGATTTTTTCATCTCAATGATAATTTTTTTAATCAGATCAAATCTTGATAGCGATTTTAAGTCAAAGTTTTTAAATTTCATCAACATCGAGGATAGACAAACATATCTACTCAGAAATTGATTTTATTCAATACATAGGTCAAAATGCACAACTCAATAACTTTTTCCACTAAATTCTCCAATTTGGTTTAATTAGTTCTAAATGAGTAAAAGTACAATTAGTTCTACGAGTAAAAATATTATTTTAACGAGTAAAAGTATAATTTCCAATTTAAAAATTTGATGATAAGTTGAATTATATACAGATCAATATGCATTACATTACGAACACAAATGTTAATAGACAAAAGGAATAAATAAAATAAAATTCCAATATTCATTTTAAAAATAAATTTCCAATATTCATTTTTTCAATTTGTAACTACGATAACTTTTATAACTATAATATTTATAATTATTAATAGTTCTAATTTTCATTTATAACTGTTATGAATATGAATTATATTATATACTGGAAAAAAAAGAAAGAAAAAAACAATTACCTGTATTTTTGGTCGCATTTTTTTCTTTTCTTTTTTCGAGAAGAATTTTATTCAAAAATAATTCACTTGTCGTCTCATATCTTCATTTTATTTATCCAATGTTCTCCACAAATGACAAATTGTTTGGTATATAATTTTCCGAAATGTGAAATTTCGGTATAATTAAATTTTTGATCAATAAAATCATCAAATGATCAAGAAATAATAATAAAAATAACTTTTTTTATTAGATAAATTCCAGCAAATTAGTTGATGATAAAAATTTGGATAGTAAGGATAATAATATGATTCGTATTATCCTTACAAATTAAAATGAACGAAAGAAAAAAAAGAATGAAGCAGAAGGCAATGATAATAGTTGTTCATGTTATTAAAATAATGATAAAGAATAGAAATTATAAGTAATGAAAGAAAAAATAGATAAATAAAGTGACCAGATTTATTAGAATGGATAAAAAGAACACGTCTTTTTTTTTTTTCTTGTTAAGTTAAGCTAATTTAGCTTATTAATTTAACAAAACTTGTTCTTTAATTTTCTCAATACAACAAAATTCGTACAAGAAAATTAACATGAACAATGAATACTCATTATACGATACTTTCCTACGACAAATTGCCCGATTAATTTGCAATGTCCGATCGACCAAGTGTCATCAACTCGATCAGCGATCGTAGCAAGTGTTGTCCGCATTAATGAGAATGATAAGTCATTAACATTTCCGTCATCATTAAAAATATCACAGCAATTATTACCATCCGTATTACTATTATTGTTCAAATGAAATTTTATAATCTTAATATCATTATTATCTGTGATCAGTAATTACACACTCATTCTGTAACATTAATGAATTCCGATTTAGGACAGTAATTAGTTCCGGCTTGAATTTCGATTTAAGACAGTGATTAATCCTGGTTTGAATTCCGATTTGGAATATTAATTAATTAATTTAAGATTTTGAATAATAATCCCCTTACATTAATGAATTCCGACTTAGGATTATTAATGAATTCCGGTTTAAAACTGTGATTAGTCATTTAGCACTCATTTCGGGGCATTAATGGATTTCCAGTTAGAATTGTGATCAATAATTTCACTTTCATACCAACATTAATGAATTCGGGTTTAAGACAAATCGTTTTCTTTACTACCAATTATTTTTACCAATCAATAATGTAATACTAATTATATCTCTTGTTCTGTAACATTAATAAATTAATAAACACACTGATGAATTTATACATTTCTTCATCAAATGACTCTGGAAAGAGACATTTAGGACATAATAAATCAGTTTATGTCCTAAATCACAGACATAATAACTTTAAAGTAATTGCATTTTTTTTACAATATTATTATTTCTTTTTCTTTTATCAAAAAAGACGATTAATTAATAGAATGCAATAAAAAAAAAAAAAAAAAAAAATGCTTTAAAATAGCAATCTTTTGCAGAATTTTAAAATACTTCAAATTTAAACTAAAAATGAAAAATGATAATTGACAAAAATACTATTCCTTATAAATATCATATTAAATAAATTTAATCTATCTTTGAATACAAAATATATGTAATCGAAATGATCTCAAAATATAAATAGGAAATAAAATAAAATAGAAAGTAGTTAAATAATAAATTTCAACAAAAAACAGGAATTTCGAAAGAAGCAAAAAGAAAAATTAACAAAGAAAACTTCAAAACTCGCTTACATTACTTTAGAAATTACTTTTCTTATCAGTTTATTGGATATCAATTCTTTTATTGATTAATCAAATGATTATTTTGTCATTTTCTTTAGAATTATTAGTATCATTGTTCCAAAGTGCAACAATGATGCAACTACAAAACAAATTCGCTTCCTTCTCTTTCCTCTTAATTTTTATTTATTTAAACAAATGATATTTAAATAAAGCATTACTTGTATTGATCATTTGAAGTATTATTAACAAACATACATTAATGGTAAGTAATACTTACTTCAATTATTATTTTATTAATTTATCAGTTTGTAATTGCTATCTTATTGTTCAAAATATCTGTGTAGTTTACATTTATACAACGCTCAATAAAGTTAAACAAATTATTCAACTGAATTTATTATTATATAATGTTAAAAGTAATTTTGATTTTCGATAAATTATCCTGTCTATCGTTCAAACTAATTTATTCTGTTTATATCACATCAATAACCATTATTAATTATGAATTTTGATACTTATCGCTACTTTTTTATTATTAGGCAAAGATGACATAAGTTGTGTATGATATCATATAAACCAAGTAGTTAACCGAAATTCTTGTCAAAATCTAATGTCTATAGGACTGAAAAATTGTAACTTTTGCATGACAACATAGTGTGTGATGAATAGTATTGTTTATTTCAATATTAAAAATGCAAATTAGGAGAAGAAAAAGAGATATAGGCAACATTTGTGTCAGTGCATCAAATTTAATGCATTCCTATCCTTTCCTTAGTTTAATATCGCTTTTTTCATTCAAATACTGAATTTAATATAAATCATTCGTATGCATCAGTAGTATTTTTGAAATTAAATTCGAAAATTTTGGAGAATATTTAAAAGTTTAAAACAAGAATGCAATAACGATAAGTTTTTCTAGTGCTTATTTCAAAGATGAATCTTTTTAAAATTTTAATTCAAAACCGAACCGAGAAAATAATTAGGATAAAAGAGAAGGATTCGGGTTACACACTTTGCAAATTAATCTCATTCTCATGAAACCCATTTTTTGAAATGGAACACGTGAACCAGACTATCACAACGCTGTAGTTGAAAATCAAATTTATATTATTAAAGTAATGCAAAAGGCAAACTAAAGATGCTCATATATAATTTGGAAACTGCTATAATAAATCATATCAGTCAATACGTCACAAATAGTAAATGATCAAAGATCAGAGTTATTTCAATATAGTAATTTCAAAAAAAAGAAACACATATGGATCAAATTTACTCATATGCATATCCACTTAAAAACCATGAATTTTGCAATTTTCCTCCTTGACAATGCCAACTCTGCATAGAAAGTCCTTAATGTGTTGCCTCTGATCACCGGTAAGCTGGATTACTTCTCCATACTCTGGATGATCTACTGTAGTTCCATTACAGTTATATTCCTGAAAATTTCTCAGCTACATATTATATATTTAATGCACACTTTTTATTAAATGTATATTACACTTCCATACTTATATTGCATATTCTCACTGTTTTCAACAAACCAATATCAATTCGGTTAGCTAAAATGACATATTTCTCAGCTGTTTAAATTCTTAATTTAAGAGTAACTAACTATTAGAAATCAAAGGGAAATTTTCCAAGAACTTCACAAGAAAATTGACGGTTGTTAAAATTTTACTAACCTTAGAAATGGCAGTATCAATTTATATCAAGGTATTAACAATTTGCTGATATTTAAATCAAGAGCAACTGAAGCATTTCTCAAATTTAATATCTTTTATCGACTAATAAATACTTATTTGAAATTTTGAAATGTTATTATTTCTATACAAGTAAATAAAGAAATGAACAAAGAAGGAAGAAAAAACAAATGATTTCTTGGTAAAAAGCATTTGTTTTTATAAAGATTACATTTCATATCCTTTAAAACAAGAAAATATCGCAAAAATTCAATGAGGCATTGAAGGTGTTGTCAGATTTGACAAGCCATTATTTGTTATAGCTAACAACTATAAAAAAAAAAAGTTAGGAAATTTAATGAAGCAAAAACAAAGTATATGAATGATTACTTCACTAGATGATGAAAATAAAAGAAACAAGAAAAGAAAGAATCTAAAGAGGAATTATTGAAATTGGAAAAAAGCATATATAAGAAAGAAAAATATGAAAATAAAAAATTATGCAATATAAATGTCTTTACTCCAAATTTTTACACAAGAAAAGCAAAAGGCAGTTACTCTGAACATTTATCATAAAACCGAAACTGAAAGTCGAATGGATTAATGATTTTAATTTAAATCTGAATCTTATTTCAAATATCAGCCCACGAATTAGAGATATGAATGATAAAAATGGATGGAAATTGATAAACAAGCTTGAATAAATGATAAAAACATGTAAATAACGAACCAAACAATTACATCAATCCAAAATATTTTGACATAATTATTTATTAGAATTACATTATCAAGATTTTAAGTTAGGTTGAGGAAAAATAAGACAACATCCATTACATTTTTGAATCCGTAATTTAAAAAGCATGAAAAACACACAAATACTATCGACAAACGACCACAATATAATGATCCTGACGAATGGACGACAAAAAATGAGCATGGAAAAAATGAGCACAAATCTTGAAGCCCAACGGAATAATTGAATTCTCAATCCTTCGATATGTTTTCTCATAAAATACGATATAGTGAGCTTTTTTGACGAAATCGAGATTCGTATCAATCCATAGTTTCGGATCATCATGAAAATGATCTGCTTGATCTATATAATCCAGATGATGAGCGAAATTGGGCGAACAATCAAGAGCTGTCACTGTTACATTAAAGTCATGAAAATAGCTATATTGTGGTAAGGAGAAACAAGGCATCAATTGAATCAATTCAAAATGTTGCCCATTTGAAAAACGTAATTTCGCATCTTCAATAATCCAATATGTTGCGGAAAAAGGACCGCTTTGATGGAATAAACCAAAGTATCCTGCCAAAGCTATATTAACGACAAGCAATAAACGAATCCAGAAAATATGAGATTGATGTTGCAACAATCTATCATGAAAAAAAATACCAGCAAAAAGGCATAAAAGTGGTATAGTAGGCAGCAAAAATCGATGTTCCTTATGAGCAATCAAACTATGAACTGTTATGTATAGTAAGGGAATACAGAAGAAAACGAATGGAACGGAACGATTTCGAACTGCAACAACCATACCGCAGAATATTGGGATCAGGTGTACCGTCAAGACAGCAAGTAAACCTTGTGATATGAACCAGTGCCAAGGATGTGACCCAAAATGATCACTTCCACCTTCTAAAACATTGAAACGAATAAAATTCCATGCTGTGAATGTCAGCTTTCTATAGGCAATAGAATCCAAAATAATTACAAGAAATAGAACTGGAAAGCATGATAGAAAAGTATGAAGCAACAATTTCATTAATGAATCAGATCGCCAAAGATGCCATAGACCAAAAGGAATCCAAATCAGGATAGCAGTGGGCCGGATAAGAATGGTTAGCAAACCAATAGACATATAGGGCCAATAGGATTGTTTCAGGTCAGCCTTAGACAATGGGTACCATTGAAGGGCAAACAATGTTAGTATCGTTTCCAGTGTATTTGAGAGAGTACGCGGAGCACAATACCATACAAACCAACATGACAAATAACTTAAAAGAGCATATTTTGCTCCATTAGGTGATAAAATTCGTCTAGCAAATTTGTAATAACAATAATCTGAAAGTGCAAATAATAACGCATGTAATATACGAGGAGTTTGGATAATAAATAAATTAGAATCAATAGCACACAAGTGACCCAAGAAGTATAATATAGCAATGATAAATGGATGCAAAACAGAACGAAGTGAAGCCATCCATTCCCAAGATAAATATCCGTTACCATAAACAGCCCAATGAGCTACTTCCACACATTGGAAAAGTTCATCCGGTACAAAATATGTCCGAACCAAAAAAACATTTAGAATGCGTAAGGCAATCAAAGCGCACAGTAGAATGAATTTTGATGGCATGATGTTTGTTTCGGATACGATCTTCACTGCAAAATTCCTTCTTTGGTCCAAAATCACATGGAATAACTTTAGGGATAATAAATTATGAAAAATTAATGACGATTATTCAATCAATTGATGCTGCGTGCCTCTTACATATTACTATATACATATATATATATA
>JAOVVO010001026.1:0-20737 GCA_028564675.1 Onchocerca lupi | reverse complement strand
TCAATCTGCTGCTGCTTCGTACAGTTGCGTTGTGAACAAAATTACAACATGACTGCTCTTTTGTCACACATGCAATCAAATATTCCTGAGCTAACGTTTGAGCAAAAAAGCATTTACGATCAAATAACGCAAACTGTCAATGATCCACTTGGAAACGGCCTCCAAACCTGGGTTATTAAATCTTTATTATGATTAATTTGTTAATCAACGTACATAGTAACTATTATAACAATTACATTAACAATACTATTTCGACAATATCATGAAGAAATTATAATGCAAAAAAAGGGGAGGGGAAGGTGGTGATAGGTTATGCAAAGAAGAAAAAATTGATGTACCACAAACTGGTCCATCCGACCGATATGATGGCAGCTTATTCGTTGAAATGATTTTTTTACTCAGAAACCTGGATGGAGGATCCTGGTAACATTTTGGAGAGACAAGAAAGATCAATTATCGTCTCGGGAGCATGCGCCTTTGGTGTGCATGAGATGGTGCCTGTGATTAACTGATGATGAAATAGAGCTTTTTTAAAGCTCATTAACTTGACAGACAAAAAATAACTTCACAATAAACTACATCAAATATGCCATGTTAAATTTAAAACAAAAGAATCACTGGTTTTTTTCTTTTATCCTCACGGTTTCAGCGATACTCGGGAGGCGGGAAGGATTTAGGGTCTGAGCTTTCAGAGCCACAGATCTCTAAAGGGTACATATGTCCTATAGCGCGAGTCAACCGCATACCATTCGACATCCTCACAACAGTAGATCGACAATATCCGTCTTTTCTCTCGATCAGCTTTCCACTCGACCCATCTTCTAGGAATTTCTTGGATCTTCACCTTTTAATAATACTACTCCCATTGGCTTTCGAGGTATACGATTGTACGAATTTTTATGTGATTTTCGCGTTCTTTTTCTCAATCCCTTCAAATATTTCTCTTGCCATACATTCCACAAATTTTGCAACTTTCTTCGAATATTCTTATAACGGTATTAAATTTTGCTGAATAGATATGTTCAGTTCGTCATTCTCATGCTCTCCAATGAATTCTTTGCATCATTATAGCCAGGCCATAAAAAATCCTTTGGACGTAATACTTGCTTTCCATCCCTCTCATAATCTACTAATGATATTTCATTTCCAAAAATTCACTCTTGATTATCAGTGTGGTGAATTCGCCTTCCTCTAAAATTACTATTCTCTGTAAAGTTCTCTTTACTACTCCTACCATCCTTTCGTAAACATCTCATTGCCAAGGGGCTCCTGAAGTGATGAATTGCTATTTTTGTGGCTTTTCATCTTGATTGTTATTCTCTTGTATTAATTTAGAAACTAAAAAAAGTTCTTGGCATTATCGGACAACACAATATCTGGACGTCTACTCCGGCTAACAAATCTTTGGAAGGTTTGTCTGTACAGACAGCTTTTTCATGACTTTCATATGAATGGCTCTTGTAACTAAGCACGTTAATAAAGCCACTCAGCGTTTTGATGCTGTCTTGTTCTTCACCAACACGAGACCAAAAAGATTTACACCGATTTTCTCGAAGGGTCTACTTACTGTCATTCTTTCTGGTGGAAGGTGGAAACTCTGGCTGTTCGACTGGTATAACATTCCATCTGGTACATTCTTTACAGAGTATTCTAAAAATGGTTTTTAGTATGTTTTTTCATGGGATATCCAATACAAACGTATTGAACTTTGATCGAATTTAAATTGGCGGAGGTATGGAACATTTTTTCGTGATAATCTTTTACGATTAAATCCGCAATTCTTTCTTTATAAATGAAATACGGAAAATTCATTAATTTTGATCGAGACTATCTTAGTCTCCCCAAACTCTTCCAGAAAAAAACTACCAACATCACGCACTAATCCCCTTTTTTCTATACCTTGCTGAGATATTTCGGATTATGCCATTCTCACTATTTGTTCCTTCGCCTGCTCGTAAACATTAGAGGTAAATCTCCCTTTTTTGTGAACAGACTTTTAAATTTTCCTCCAGATACTTTGCCATAAATTTCATAACAAATAAGATGGCCCGTATCGCAGATCTTCTATGACCGTGACAATAATTATGATTTCTTGGATTCTGCTCTCAATATTATTGAGAGTTCTTGTTTCTTCTTGTATTATTCTCGAAACATCAAACTTGGATAATTAAACCCTTATTATAAAATATTACAATGCAAAAAGACACGACAAATACAACAGCAATACAACCAATTGATCTCTTGGTAGCACATCCTCCGGCAATGATCCCATAGTCATGACCTTCTTCTTATTTATATCGGGGGAATCCCGCTAAATTTTGATCTAAAATAAGGCGCCATTTTTATATCGCATGATGGCGCGTCTTTTTTGATGCATAGATCACGGCAAAGAATAAAGTTACAAAGCCATTTGACCTATGAACAAAGAAACCATGTTCACATCCAATAAGATTAATAAATCATTTTAAATTTAAGAATCACTTATTTTCTTGTACTTGCAATTTCAGCAACATACTATAAACTAGGCAAATCCTTTATTTTGCTTTACCAACTAGCCAAATTTATTTCACAAATAAGACCAAAACTGATTATATTATCTTCTTTTAAAAAACAAGGCAAACGAAAATAATTAAAAGTTATTGGGGCAAAAATAAATAAAAATTGGGAAAAATTTATTTCCTCAGTACTAATAAATTCATCGCCTAATTTCTTACCTCGGCAAAAATTTTAAGAATGTCATCTTTTTGAGGATACTGTGTTTTAGAAATGTCTTCATCCAAAGTATTCAAGCTCTATGCTTAATTTCATTACTAATACAATAATTCGATGCAATAGTGCATATGCAATGATAAATGAAAAATTTTCAATGAATAATTTGCATTGAGCTTGATGAAATTAAATTACATTTTATGCAAATTAAAATCCGATATATAAGAAAAAGACAATATATAAAGAGCAGCGTGAAATAGGAATCATCCATTTTATTATCGCTTCTATTTGTAATAACGCTTACATCAGTCAAATTTTATGCTTAAAACAAAATCAGATGGAGAAAGTAAAAAAGAACGTTCAAAATCGATTAGCCAAAATATCGAAGAAAAAATGATCGGGTCAGAGATATCCTTTCAGCAAGAACTTTCAGTTCTGTGGAATTTATTAATACAATGAAGATTCGTAATTAATAGACTTTACTGAAAAAATCTCCTTAGCTTTCAAATTAAATATACTTAATGAAAGGATGGTAAATTTTCTGAATTGTAGTATATTTTTGGATTCTATCAAGAGCTCAGTTCAGATCAGAGGAGTTTGTATTTAGTATTTTTTGATGACACCAGAAATAGGAAAAATTAGCAATTGAAGCAAATGGCTTGAAACGATGTAATAGAGCATATGGATTTCAATATTTTTTTGCTATTCATTTGAACAATTTTATGTAATGCCAAAGAAATTCCTTTTTCTTTTTTGATTATTTTTTGATTCCAGTGAATATGGAAGTTAATTAGAAATATTTCGAGATATAATTCTTTGCAGCTATTTTATTGAAAAATAATAAAATTTCATAAAGCGACTAAGGAGTTATTTCGTTTATCAAAACATCACTTATTGTTTATGTAGATTAAGTCTTATCCTTCCTTTTTTCCTATTCATTTCGTTTTTATTAATTGATCATTTAGGCAATCACAAGAACACGTGAGAAATCAAAATTCAAATAGCAATAATACTAACCCAAGTGATCATGCTCAACTTAAAAAACAAACTATACCGCGTAAATGGGAGCGATTTGAAAAGATGGTCAGAAAAAAGAAAAACAAAAACCAGAATTCTGCAAGATCAACAATTTCTGAGGGATATATAACAGATAGATTATCGGATGTTCTGTTTATTCAGTTATCACTTATTTCTAGACATGATATTAAAATGAGAATAGACTCTCTGTTATCGTTAGAACTTATCAGAAATTCAAATACTGAATTACAGAGATGTTAGGGCTACTTGTTGCAAAACAAGTGCAAAAATCTTTATCTGTCTTACTTTCTGCTTGAAATTTTCTTTTCAATCAGAAGCTAGTAAACTAACAATTATCTTGACATCCAAAATAAAAACAAAGGGATTTGCAAAATCCTATTGCTAATTTAAAGACGTTGACTCTCGAAACTTGAGAAATAGTCTCATATTATACGATACATCACTGAAATCCTAATTTCAAAATTGGAATTGCAGAAAGAGAATCAGAATGAAATGGAATTTGACATCACTCAGTGGGAAAATACATTATGGACGAAAAAAAACAAACGTTTAAAATTTTCGCCATGTAATTTTTTTTTAAATTCATGTTGTCATTTCAATAATTTGTCTTTTTAATCAAATTTTGGCCTCTAAAAAGATCTCAGAATCATCCATGTCTTATTTTAATTGGTTCGAATTGCACTAATCTTTCCATAATATAATCAATATCAAGAACGATATTGCATTAGCTTAAAATTCGTGATTTAAATATTTGATAAACAAAAATTTAAAATAAATGTTTAGATGTTGGTACAAATGTTAGTACTAAATCATATAGACTCACTAAAACAAAGTACCTGAATATTTAAACTATTATCCACTTAAATAAATATTTTCCTTAGCATATCTTTTCACAGAAACTTTTAAGATATTTTGAACAAAAAAAAAAGAAAAAAACAAAATCGAAGTTTTTAAAAAATAACTTTAGCCTTTTTTTTGCTTCAAGACTTTTTCCCAGATTAATTGCAATTAAAGCTAGAATAAATTGAAGAATTTAATAAACTATTTGCTCAAAACCCAATAGTAATTTAAAAAAATTCTTCCTCAGTTCCTGAAGACCATCATAAGAAAAGGAATGATGAAGGACTGGCAATTGATATAGCTAAACCATTTACAAAGGAAGAAGTGCTGGGGGAAGCATTTTTTGAAAAGACCGGGAAAGGAAATTATTTGATGAAACGTACAATATCAATTGGTGTCGAGAGCCTAGAACTAGTAAGTATCATTTTCTATGGATGAAACGATGACATTGAATTCTAATATTCAAAATTAAAATATATCATTTTTCCAATAAATTTAATTCTTACTAACATTATCATCCATCAATTCAGATTTGCTGTTTTTTCAATATAAAGTTCAAGACAGTGAATTAAGAAACCGCAAATAATTGGCTGCAGTTAAATTCAATTCCATTATGAGATTTTTAAACGAAAAATGTGAAGAATGAGATGCTATATAGAAGAGGAAATTGAAAGTGGAGCAAAAAAGACAAAGATCGTAATTGCGCCATTTCTACAAATAAATCATTTTCAGATTGCTGCATTAACAGCCACCATAATATTGCTATTTACAATTGATCGAAAATGCTGTAAAATGCTATATCCATTGTGTAATACAGCTTTTACCTCTTCCATCGTTATTTTGCTGATTCTCATACATTCTTTCTATTTATATCTTGAAAAAAATAGAAATAATCAAGATATAATAGAATATTATGTTCCTACTTGGAGAAAATATTTGGTAAGACACAAGTTAACAATTGTAAACTAAATAAACTGTACTTTTGTTCAAGAAGATTGGATTTTTATTTTTAAATTTAGTTTTCTGCCACGAAATCCATTAGAATCGTTGATTTTATATTAAGGCTTGAGCTAAATAATATTTTAGCGTGACACATTTTCAAAAGTAAATTCTTCACATTTGTTAAAATTGTTAAACATTGAAGTTCATTTGTTCTCATCTTTTCTCATTTTTCTTGTCTCGCAATATTTTAAATTTGTCTAAAAAATAAATGAAGTTATAGCTCCTTCATGCGCATATTACATGCTGTATATTTCCTTTAATATCAATCGCTCAAACGTTCTATCTCTCAATGAACCTATCAACTCATCGAGTGCTATTCCATTTGATCATACTAATGTTAATAATTCATTTTTGCTGTGCATTCATTCATTTATATTTCGCTACAAAGAATCGTTTCGTATTATCGTTTAAATCGAATAGAAGTATCTGAGGATTGTCGCTATTCAATGAATGGTTTTAAATGAGTTAATTTAATAAGCAACATGCATTAATACTGCAAATAAATATTGATATGCATTTGATGAATTCTGTCACCAGCAGTACATACAAAAAATGCTTCAGAAAGATCAAAGAGTCAAAAGAGTCAAGTGTGATCTTCGAGAAATCGAGAATGATTTTTAATTGCTACTCGTTACGTTCGTCTTTTAAATTCACACTACTTGATTCTAACCATATTTTTCCATGTTATAATTGCAACAATATCTGTGATATCAATGAACATAATGGATGTTTCTGAATAATTCCGGATGAAATATTCCGTTATAGTAAATTTCTGATCTTTCATCATCTGTCTTATCAACTTTATTAACGAAATAAATACCATTATAATATATTTTATGACTATTCAAGGTATACATTGTGAATGAAGTGCACATGTTATCAGGCAGTGCATTTAATGCAGTAAAGTTCATCATTTGTTCTTCTATCCATCATTATAAATCTAAAATCGAAAATATCGTCGATTTTACCAATTGCAACAGGCCATTTTAGCTTGTATTTGAAAATAAATTGACAAGAAAGCAATTCGATTTACAATCAGAATATCTTTGACTATAATTTGAAAGTTTGAATAAATCTCATCATTTCTCATCTTATTTGATGTTGTTTGATGACAGCTTATTTGATTTCGAACAGATATTTCTATTACAATAAAGACATTTTTATCACACAGATGCTTTTGCTGAATAAAATAAAAAGAGATGAATTAGATATGATTTGCAATCATTTTTATTAAAAATATAACTGATTGTAAGAAATGATTATATAGCTGATTTTTTCTTCCTTCTTTTTTCATTCATGAGATTAATTATTCAAGATGAGTATTGATCCCATGCATATAGGAAGGGAGGAAGAAGAAATCAGGATTGAAAACTGGAATTTATTTTATCGTTACTTTTCTCCTTTTATCTTGTCCAGTTAATAATAAAATATATTTTGCTCATCATTTATAATTGCCGAGAAGATGTAAAAAATACTAGGTTGAAGTTGCAAAAAAATCCTTGTAGAATGAAATAAAATGCCTCACTGCGGTGAAGCATTAAGTTTCCGGAATTAAAAAAATTGCAGTTTGAAATTATTATTCACATATTATTTTTATCCGTCTGCATCTATCGATATGAACAAAATTCAAAATAGTTTAAAATCAAAACAATCAAAAGTGTTTGTAGTATAGTAGACATATGTAAAAAGAAAAACAGATTAGTAGGGTTGATAGCTGGACATTTTAATTTTTATTAATAAATAAAAGAAGTACACATGATTTGTATTTGTATTTATTGTATTTGATTTGTATTTTATGTGTATATACAGTACACAATACATATGATACATAACTGAAATGTTTTTTACTCTTATATCATATTTACGTATATGCATATGTAGATATTCACTGTGAAGAAACATTTATAGATTTAGATTTTTTACTTTCTGATGAAACATGGAATGAAAAAAGAATGTATATGCGGATTCCTTCATTCTAAATGCATTTAAGTACTAATAAATTAATCGGGCGAATGGAAGAAAAAAACAGAAATAGAAAACAAAAAAATAGAAAATTTTATCTTTTTTTTAAAGTCTTATTTCGATAATTTTTCTCTTACGTTTCCATTTCATTACATGTTTTTCGGATAAATTTCTCCTTTTCACTTTTTTCTGTAGCAATATATATATTTTTGAAAAGAAGCCCAACATTCAATATATCATTTCTCATTTTTTGAAAATTGTTTCAAGTGATTAACATTATGTTTAAGTTTTGAAAAATGTGCATTGCAGTATTCTTAGAAAAATCTTGTTAATTTCGAAATATTTGCAGGTGATCATGAATTTGATTGAAGAATATGTGTATATCTGAATTAAGAAATCAATATCTAGATCACTTATTTCATTTTTGTCAATCAATTTGTTAAATACTTATATTATTTCTATTGAATATTAGACTGTTGTTTGAATCAAATTCAATTATCTTATAGTTCTTCAGTTCATCTATCACATTTGATTTCTCCTATTATTCAGCAATCTTATCCGAAATAATCTATTGCGTATTTCATTACTTATATATAAATAGTTCCTGTCAAAAATCATTTTATCTTTCACTAAAAATGCAAGACAGTTTACATGAAATTTTTATTATGAAATTTCAGAATTATTCTAGCTACATATAGAAGAGATTAAGAAGCACAATTCGTATTCCGTAGAAAAAAGCTTCTATGTTTTTTATTAATTCATCACGAAATAGTAGAAGCGTCTTTTTTCGACATTTTCCGAATATTAAGTGGGATCGTATTTTAATAGCAAACAACAAAAATTTACATTTATAATTAGTAATAATTTATTTTTTAAACAGGATATATAAAAGTCCCTCTTTGTTTACATAAATTTCATTTTCAGGATGAATCATTACGGCTATCTTTGGATGCGACAATGCGAAAAAAATATTGCTATAAGACGGCATTAATGGTTTCAACCATGAAAAGTAATTGGAAGTTCTTAAAACATAGTTGAAAAACTTGTGGGATCGTTTGAAATGTTTGTATTCCAAAATAAAATCGATAAAAAAAGTTAAATTATTTTGTTTGAAAGCATCAATAAAGTACAAATTTTAAATTTTCCAGTAAAAATTACTCATAAGTTTTGCGAATCTTCATAAAAGTTATTGTAAATCTTATGAAAATTCAAAAAATCAATAACTGAAAGAAAAAACAATATGAATCGAACATATTTGACTTTCGATTTTTTTCTCGCCTTGATTTTTGATTGCATAAACTTCTAATAATTTTTTGCCTTGTTTCTTCATCGAAAAAATTTTGTTAGAATTACATTTTCCTTCTCTTCCTTTGATATTGTCTGTAAAAAGTTGCAAAGGAACATTTTATTACTGTCAGATTTTTTTCATTTTTTTCTTTTGAGAAATAAATAAAAAAATGAAATGAACCATCAGTGTGGAACTTCTTTATAAAACTGCTTTTTCTCTTTTTGAAATATTGGAAAAGTATAAGCTATTTTTTGTAATAAAAAAAGACAGGATTCATTCCGCAAAATCTGACTGAAAGTTCAACAATGAAGTAGCAAAAATCTCAAAATATTCTTACCACTTGTCGAATATGATAGAATAAAATAAGGATGAAATATCTGGATAAATAGTTAAACATAAAAAAGAAATAAGAAAGAATGCATTGGACTAGAAACAAATAATATTTTATTTTCTACAGCTGGTAGAAATTTTGGATATTTGAAAATTAATATTAAAACATTCGAAAGAAATATCAGACATTGATTTAATAATACCTATAGATGAAAAAAATTTTCATACATCATACATTTTTCATACATTTTTTATACATCATAAAATCATACATTTTTTCTATTTGCCATTCTTCTAGGGTCATTTTTGCCTGATATTATCAGTAATTCAATTAAAAAAACTGAAAAGACAGAGAATGATAAATCAAGTTACAATCAAATGCAAATTTTGTCTCAGGATAGATTAACATCTTTTTCTATTTTCCATTCGCAAATAATTCAGATCAAAAAAATATCAAAAAGAATGTATTGATATGTTTTTCGCTTTTTCTGGATTGAAAATCGGAAATATAGTGGTCACAAAGATTTATGTACATATATAATTTGTCCGTAATTTTGCGAAACAGTTGAAATAAAAAATATGGTAACAATACAATAAAAAAAAAGTGTATGGTGATATATGATCAAAACATGGTAACAGTACAATGTTATAGCATTTTTTTTAAAAAGAAAAAAAAGAAAAAAACAAAAGAAGGAAATAAGTCCTGAAACAAGGAAAATTTATAGAAAATGGTTAGAGAAATGGAAATGATAATTTGCTGAAATATTTAGTTAAATGGACAATATAAAAATAGGAATGAATGAAATACATAACAAAATCATGAAAAATGATAAGGAAGATTTATTATCAATGAACTAGAGTTTGATCAGTTTTCAATTGGTTAGTAATGCGTCGAGAAATGGTCATAATCAAAATAGGAAAACATAGCTGGCCAGAGGAAATTAACCCAGTTTAATGTATACCACTATTGCAACAGCTTTTCTTGCAATATGATTCTTTTAATATGCTTGATCGAGTCTTTGATTAAATGATCGATTCACTTATGATATCATTATTCACCACACAGTTTTGCTTAATTTTGATTAATAGAAATACACATGTATCATTAGTCATGATAAATAATGAAATATGACGAAATTAAAAAACTAAGCTTGAGCCATTCTTTTTCAGAATGATTCAAGAATACTCATATTGTTTTTAAAAAGTGACAAATTTCTTTAAAAAAATTTTTTTTTGAAGATATGACACCTTCAATTCTCTCAAACTTGTTTTTTTTTTGGGGGGGGGGTTTTTTAATATATAATGATTATTCGATAAATCGAAAAAAGAAAACATTTTATCCAGGTATTAGATTATCAGATTCAAACGATGATAAGTAAAATGCGATTGTAAAAAAAAGTACTAAATGATAAAAATTGGCTATAATTTACTAATCGTATTTGGGATTCCAAGCTCATCGATCGGTTCCACTTTTGCATGTTTTATGAAAACAATCTTTTTTTTTTTAGAAATGATAAAGAGGAAAACGAAATGGTATATTTTATTTATCATATCATTTCCGAATTGTCTTTCCAAATACTTTTATCTTTTCATCCTCAGATTGTTTATGGTTTTAATTTCAAAATTTTTTTTAAGAGAAATTTAATAAAATGTCATCTGTTCATTTTTGAAGGAAAAACCATTAGATTTACTTTTTCAAATATTGAAAATATTTGCACATATCAATAAATGCTTTCCATAATTTCATTAACTTATAAAAGGATAGGTAATTTGCAGATGAAAACATTTAGCAGTAAATAAAGTCATGATAATCAGCTTAGCGTGGCAGTTAGACCTTGATCAAACAAAATTTGACTTCAACCCTGTATTAAACAAGCTATAGTCAGGCAGGAAAGATTTCTTGCTTGTTATTCTGAAATAAACAATCTGTTTCATTCATGGTAATTATCATACGATTGTATCTGCAAGAAATTTAGCTGCAATTTATTTAAATATAAGACTTTAATTCTGCAGGATTGAAATGAATTTGAATTGCAATTTATATTTGTTAAGTTTGCGAAATACGGATTGGATTGATCGTAGCACGAAGTACGTCGAATGAGCAAAGCAACTGATCATCAACAGTCATTATTGCTGCAGCATTATCAAATTCACCGCAGTAATGTGGTGCCGAAAAGATAGTCACCAATTTACGATTTGCAAAAAATTCGTATCCATCTTGAACCACTTGATGTGCTCTAAAAAATCTTTTAAACAATAAATTTCGAAGAAGTCAATTATTCGATTTTGATTTAGATTTTCTTCAAAACATTGCAATGTATGCTTTTTTCTCCATTGTATTAGATGATTTTCATCTTTCATTTAATATCATTTTTAGTCTAAAGGGATAATTCGAAATATTGAATTAATAATTGACACTTTGGCAAAATTAAATCATAAATTAAATTTAACAATATGTTTACTAGTGAAGATATTTTTATTTAATTTCAGTTGATTAGAATTTCATTAAACTTAATAGTTTCTAAAAATTTGTTGGGACATCAGTTCAAATTAAAATCAATTTTTTTCTCTTATTTTTTGCACAGTGTTATCGATTGCATTGTTATGATCGTTCCCGATCACAGCTATTTTCAATGTTTTTTATTCATAGTATTTTTTGCTTTTTATGAATCATCCTGCATCAAGAAACA
This sequence comes from Onchocerca lupi, assembly GCA_028564675.1. Lineage (NCBI taxonomy): Eukaryota > Metazoa > Nematoda > Chromadorea > Rhabditida > Onchocercidae > Onchocerca > Onchocerca lupi. Next base: position 8,878 of record JAOVVO010001026.1, on the reverse strand, counting down.
TCTCATTCTTTTTCAAATTATCTGATGAATGATCCTTAATATTGAACTACACCTAAATTTTAAAGCATTTTCCAACGATGATAAAATTCATCCTTAACTGTGTATAGATTTTAAATTTAAGCTCTATAAATTAAAAGCTGAATGGAACCTAGCGATAAGATCGATATTCAGTTCTTGACAGAATGAATTCACTACGTCAGCACCGAAAACATACGACACACCTCGTGTATTCTGCTGCCAGCCACGAACCCATTTATCTGGGTCTGCCCAGAGCAAATCAATATGGATCGAAGGATTCGGTGGATCTATGGGTCTTTCTATATGCAATAACTGCAAGATTATTCTATCTTAAGTATACAATTTTTGAAAAAAAAACTTTTAAAAATTTTTTTATGGCCAGTTAAAAAGCTCTGCAAAATGGACATTGGCGTCATTAACAGTTAGTGAAAAAATGATGTTAATTTTCAAAAAAACCTGGAAGATATTTAATAGGAAAACATAAATTAGCATTAGAGAGATGAAAGAAACGTTTTCTAGATAACTTTAATACATATTAGAGAATTTGGCAAAGCCAGTACCGAGATCTGTTCACCAAACAGCATCAAAAGAAACAACAATTTCCTATTGATTTAGGTAACAAAAAGATTCTTAGTATTAAAAGTAAGGCTTTATATTAAGTAAAGCCACACATTCAAATATCTTTTCCCCCAGTTTATTACTACTCTCCAGAAATAGGAACTAAAGAAAAAGGGATCTCTGAAAGTAATTTAAGAGTAAATATTTTACTTTAGATAAATAAGCTGGCTAAACAAAACTCATTAACGAAGAAAATTGAAAACGAAAATGAAATACAACATTAAGCTTATAGTGTACTTAATTATCTTATTCCAGACATAATATATGATAAATTAATTAGTAAGGAACATTTAAATACAAAAATGACATACACATTGTTGAAGAAAAAGACAGTGACTATAGGTTTATATATAAAATAGCTATTATAAATCAAGATGAGAGTGATGTAAAAATACTTAACAAAACGGCGATAAATCTGTGCCTATACCTAGGTTCCACTCAATGGAAAGGACATCGTTTACATCTCTTATCTGATAGTAGAGGATATATAATGTTGAAGAATCTGAAAGTTGATACTGAGCTAATAGTTAGTACGTTTGAGGTAGTTATCTTTGCTCTAAAATTTGCTCTAAAATTTTCTCCGTACGATTGCACACATAGTGTTCTTTTTCGCTTAGCTATACTGCTTACTTTGCTTGTTCTTGATCTACAGTCTGCTCAACGATAACTGAGTTTAAATAAATAGGAAAAAAAAGTGAATTCAGCTTCTTTGAAATTATTCACATTACTAATATTCCAATTTTCTATGACCACTGGAATAGCAGATAATCTTTTGAGTGTTTTCTGCATATTTCTTTATTACTTTAAAGTACTCTGCTTTTCCTATGATATTTTTGTTTACATTTTTCTCTGGTACTTGACTGAGATGCTCCTTACTGAAAGTCAGTGATCTCAATTTTCCTGTCATTTACATTATAAACTGGATGATTGCTTTCTCGGTGACCAATTGTCGCGAAAGCCGCGAAGACTAAAATAAAACTTCAAAAAATAAAAATGGAAGGGTTTTCTATATGTAAAGAACTATAAAATCGGATAATTATAAAATTGTATTTTGTAAATTATAAAATTATATTCTGTAAGAATTTTCTAGAAAAAAATGCTTCATCTCAGTTTTAACATTTTCCCATGTCGAGAGTTTAATCTGTTATAAACTTGTAATCAATTAGCATGTCGGAAGTCAAATCCGTTATCTAACTTATAATCATTTAACATGCTTAATCATGTACATCTATATGCTGTAAAAAAATTGTATTCTCCCATGAAACTATAGCTGAGAAAACTGTAATTCATTTTATCATTTATCATATCTGTATCCCAAATGTATTTTCACATGAAACAATCTTGTAATAGCTTGAGAAAATTGTAATTTTGTTTAATCACTCCCACTTCTTCCCACTATATAAGCCAGCAATATTGCTCACGAATTCATTCTTCAATCTTCGTCAGCTTCTACAGTTCGACAATTCGCCTTCATCTTTTCCTTTTTATTTTTTTCTTATTGTTATTCTCGCCTTCGTAATTAATCAATTCTCCTAATACTAGTTCGTGTCATACTAGCGCACTTGAAATACTAATTCGCGTCACTCTAGCTCGTCCGACACACACACACATACCCGGATTACCACTACAACGAAACTTACACCACACCAATATTTATCTGAATAGTTTTTGCTCCCAAAGCAATCACAAATAATTGATGACTCATACATATTCCAAGAATTGGTATTTTGGACTTTATAATGACATTTATTTCTGGTGTTACGGTCTCTTCCATTTCTTGTGGATCACCAGGACCGTTTTGAAAGCACTATGCCATCCGGAAACATATTTAATATCCTTCGAGAAAAAATTTTTTTTTCTTCTAATTTTTTTAACTTTTCTTGATTTTTTTTCAAAGAGCATTAGACAACTGAGTTTTGGTCATTTTTTGTCAAATATAAATTTTAGACAGAAAGAATCGATGGTGTTAAAATCTTCTAATTAACCTGATCCCAACTGGTTAGTTTTGGCGACAAGCCACCATGCATGCAAAATATTTTCCCCGCTATTAAGCCACAAAATGGCAAACAATTGAATACATCCTATAATAACCTGATCAATTTATAATAAATGCAAACGATCATCTACAAGTTTCAAAAGAAAAATAAGAGAAAAAAGATGCGAAAGACGATCTCATGTTTAGAATTCGATTCTTTTTCAGGAATTCAAATTGGATTTGAGCATCGTAATTTTATTTGCTTTTGTCTTTAATAGAAATTAAGAGATAACTTGTGGATGACTTAAGAAATTTTACAAATAAATCTTTTTTTTAAATGAAAATTTTCGTGCAATTCATGATTCGCAGCAGAAAAATTTAATGCATGTTTTATCAACAATTTAAATACTGATTAATTAGATACCTGAAACATCTGCCATAAGCGAATACTATAGCGTCGATTGCATTCATCGTAAAAGCCATAAACACGATTGATCGCAGCACATTCATGGTTTCCGCGTAGCAGAAAAAAATTTTCCGGATATTTCATTTTGTAACAGAATTGCAAACAGATTGTTTCTAAGCTTTGTTTACCTCTAAAATTTTTTGCTCTCTTTTCATTTATATATCAACGAGAAAAAAAAGAAAAAAAATAAAAGTAAAACAACTTGATTTAACGAAGATTTGATGTTGTTTACAATTATTTTGAATTCATTAAGATTCATATTTTAAAAATTGAAAAGACTAAGCAACGATTCATTGCACCAATTTAATTAAGTGATAAGTACGATGCAACCATTTGATGGTATTCGTCAGATCACAGTAGCATGAGATGAATAGTATGTAGCTTTCTAGAAGAATCTCATGAATAGCTTGGATTCAGTAATTTAATGGTCTCGGTCTTGGCATAGTCTACCTGTCAGAAAGGCCTTTAATCATTAATAGGCTCATTTAGATCTTGTGGTAATACAAAAACTTTATCTCCTCAAATTGTAAGAGAAGCCTAAATAAAATAAAAAGCCTAGCTAATTAGTTCACATTATGATTATTACCTGTCGACATAATCACCAAGAAAGACATAATTAGCATCCGGTGGAAAACCACAGCGATTGTACAGACGAAGTAGATCTGCATATTGTCCATGTAAATCCCCGCATAGCTTAAAAAATTGCAAACAAATCTGTTCTTGTAATATTTCATAAATTCTCCCTCATTTTTTCCTATTTTTTGAGGTATTCAGTTTGATATAAAAGAAACTAAATGAAAAAATTTCAATAAAAAATATTATGTATGAATTCAGCGTGCAAATATGAAACAAATTTTTTACTGAAAAATTTAAAAATAGACATGGTATATGCTTGAATCATTGATCAATGTTTCAAGCTAATTACTTTAACGGGTGGTTCAATTTCAATAAAAGGTGGCTGAGAAAGAAAGATTTGTCGGATTGTGCCAAGTAATGATACTAAAAATAGTGCATCATAGATTAATGAAAAAATGAATAATGTTTTAATGTTCAAAAATAGAATATCTTATCTTATTTTCGACGATAAATTTTTCTCTTTCACAAAATCGAGCTTAAATAAAAAAGAAGTTATTAACAAAATTGAGTGCTTGAACTGATTAGTATATCATGAAATAATTTTACTAGTCTCCACAGAAAAAAAAAAAAAAAAAACAAACGATTTTTGCAATTCGAAACAAACCAATTTCCTGTTCAGAAACACATTTGGTAAGTGTAACACCACCGCTTAATCCAACTGATAAAAGGCGATCGATGAGATCATCAACATCGAAAGTCATCGTGTGATTACGCCTACCTACATTAATTGGTACAACGGATAGCAATAATTTTAAATACTTGAAAATTATTCTTTTATAAAATGATTCATGAGTACGATTTTCATACCACTTATCAAATTCAAAAATTTGAATACTGATGTAAAAATCTAATGATATTTTGAATGCAGAAAAATATTCATAATTACGAAATTATATATTGTATATAGCCGCTGAGATTAATTATTTTGTTTTAAATCTCTTTCTGTTTCTAGAAAATAATTTTTTAAATCAATAGTCTCCAAATAATGATAGAAATATAACCAAAATTGTTATAACAGTCTAAAAATTTAACATAATTTTTGCTTAAATGTATAGATATTTGCTTTTGAAATGCAATAAAATTAATGATTTCTCTACGTTATTTATTGGTAATGATACGCAGAAATTTTTTTAGAAGATCTGGGAACATCACAAAAAACATAATTCAATCAACTGAGCACTTAGCAGATTTTTCATTTAAAGTTAGAGAAAGAATGAGGTAATTGAAATATTAAAATTATTGAATCAATCAACGTGATAGAAATATGTGGCTAAACTGTTGAATCAATGTTTATATAAAAACAATCTAGTAATTAAATTTTAATGTTTTAACACTTTCATTTTTGATTGGCCATACCGGCCATGTTCTCTGTGATAGTCTATCCATATAAATAAAAATGCAAGTCTATATAAATAAAAATCCGTGCTATCTATGCTGATCTTGTAAATAAAAATGTAAATATTCCCTATTACAAATGATAAATTTCCGGAAGTTCGCCACCAATTGTTTTCAAATTTTCACACAACCTTGTATTCGAATAGGCCTTCTTTTTTATATAGGACATACCTTTCTTTACGTGTCATGAACATGACAACTAAAAGCATGTGAGTAGGCTGAATTTTTTGATTCCGCGTCAAGTGACTAAATTTTTTGATCCCGTACAGAAACGCGCCTTCACGAGAGGACAGAATTTATTCACATGTCTACTTTGACTGTTGATTGCGGTTTTTCCTACAATATTTCAAACTCTTTCCCCGTTGACTTAAATATTCATATCGCGTTGCTTTGGAAGCGCTATTTCGAAGACGTGTGTTTTCAAATAAATAAGCAGATAATTTAAACTTTACATTTGTTTTTTGTTTTAGGAGGGATGTTATTCGTTATTTTTCGATTTGTAGAGGATGTATTGCGTCATAGGCGTCATAGAAATGTCGAGATCATGATAGTGTATGATGAATTGTTTCCTTCAAGCAACTTGTGAATTATTTTCTTCTAATATTAGGGTAATTTCTGATATCAGGTTGTGCCTTGAATTGCCTCATTGTCGTAAATATTTGTTCATTTTGATACAACATTTCAAGTGTTACCCATTAAAAATTTGACATTACGTAACATTATAATAGGCACGCTGTTTTTATGTAGAAATATCTATCTTTTTTATCTGTAACAGCTGTGATAAATATAAGTAGGTGAGCGGACTGAATCGATTAATCATACTTATTTTCTGCAAAGTAGATGTAGTCAGAACTTCGTGGGAATTTCTTAGGAATGATTTGGGGGAGGTTTTGTTATAGTCAATTAGATGATGACTGTAAAAAGAAGTAAAATAAATTACTTTATTACACAGAATAAATAATACTAGAGCACGAATGAAATGTGAAAAGAGGCTTTGAGGAAGATACTGGTGTGGAGCAAGAAAAAATTACGAAAAGCTAGCCGATCCAAAGCGAAGAATGTAACAATGATGAAAATAATGAGATCAATGGATAATTGTATAGTCATCTGAGATGCAACTATCGGTGCCAGATAGTTTACATTAAGGATACAAAAAAAAGTGCGAAAGCCGTTGTCGGTCCAGATGGTTTATATGGATAACATGGAAATGCAAACTTGTTGGAACTAAATAATTAACATAAGGAATTCATAAACCTTGTCGGCACCAGATGGTTTATTTAGAAATGTGCGAATCTTTATCGGCACAAGATAGTTTATAGAGATACATAGGTTGTTGGAACTATATAATTTACGTAAGGCACCAAATAGTTTACATGAAGATCACAAGCTTATTGAAGCTAAATAATTTACACAAGGATGAATGAGCCTATTTTATCGGCACCAGTTGTTTGCATAAGGATGAACGAGACTGATAATAGATGAGATTTATTTTTTGCAAAATAATTTCAGATTTCCAGCAGACGTGGCTTTCAACATGAAACTCCCAGTAGGTTCGATAAAGTATGCGCATGTTCCAATGTCAAAATTTTAAAATGATAGAAAAAAACTTCTGGAGATTTAAGATTTTGAATAAACGAACATTTACGACTATTAATATCTTTTAATACCATGTATGACTTTTTGTAGTAGCAGCATTCAACAATTCAATCGCAGTTTCTAATTAGACTTCAAGTTCAATTAGAAATCAATTTCGAGAACAGTTGGGATGCAATCCTTTTCTTTCAGTTCATCTAAATAATGCCTCGCGAAAGATCAAACTTGGTTTGCGTACTCACACAACGGAAGCATTGCGAATGAATCATTGTAAATCAAATAGAGGAAGAAAAGGTATCAGCGAACGAGGAAAGAAGACAAAGAATGGCTTAAATGTGAGCAGAGCGACATGCAACCAGACCTGAGGAGCACGGTTGCGAGTATTTCTATCGAGTTCTTTCAGATTACTTCATTTTGAGCAGGATGAACGTGACAGACTGAGGATGGCTAAAAGACATCAGCGAGAAATAGAAGATCAACATCAAATACGATTCGGTACTCGGCAATCATGCGATAATAATTACTTTGCATTTTGGATGATTATAGTTTGAATCCGCGTGTTCTTATTAGTATTGTGAATGAAATATGTCCTTATTGCAAGATTCTGAAATTTAAAGGCAAAACGAGAAGAATGTATTGCGCCGCCAAAAAAATTGAAGTATCTCAACATAAAGAATCACCATAGCCATTAAAAATTTTGCTTACTAGATATATCGTTGAATCAAAGCGTTTCTTATCATAAAATCAAAAAACACAATTCGTGCTTGCAATCTCGTTCAGCGCAGAAATCGCAACCACAATTCTTGTCAAAATTCAAAATGAAAAGACAAATTTATCATATGGCCGCCTCCCTGCTTTCATTGCAGATAGTCAACATAAATTTCTACAAATGTATATTTCATAGTAATAATAATGATGAATTGAATGCACGCCGCGAAATTCATATCGATATAGAAAAATCCATTTTCTCAATCGCAACAGCTTTTTCACGTAAAAACAACTTAGTGCGTTTGTTCAAAATAACAATTGAAGTGACGCCATTTCATCCACAAGATTGTTATTCATGCTGACAAGGTAGCTGAAAAGCACGTGCAAAGATTTAATGCTCCAATTACAAATAAAGTGGCAATTGTTATAGTCGGAGATATATGCTAAAGACACTGTTCTTCACTGAAGAAACGATAAATTGATGAAAATTGCAGAAACACATCGATGCTATGATGCTCTGCAATATCCAATCATTTTTTGGGATGGTGCCGATGAATATCACTTTAACATTAAAGTGATAAATTCAATTAGTGGCGAAGAAACAAAGGAGAAATGCTGTCGTGAATAATTTCGGAATTGGTGAGCGATGTCGATCAATAGTTAATGCCGCCAGTGAATCCAAGCGAATTGATTTGAATTTTGGAGCGGAGTTGGAGTAGACTGAATTGTAGAGTTCACACCGAATTATAAGATTTTTATTTAGTTATTTTCTTAATACAACCAAATTTTTATAGTTAGAGATGGGAGTGGTTTAATCACCGGAATTGTTGAAAACTCAAGTGCATGGGAATGGGTTAATCATGGGAAGCTATTAAGGCTAAAATACAATAAGTATTCTATGTCGGAAAATCCGAAACAATTTTCTAAAATAACTCTTCTATCTCAAATTGCTAATACCAAAAAAATTTCTTTAATTGTATAGCTACCAAATTCACATGTAAATTCCTTCAAATTGAAATCTTGTACACCTGCTTTATCTGTACTTTGAACATCTGGTAAAATTATTTTTTAAAAAAAAAACATCTTCTAGATAAAAGATTTATCTCATTATGCGAACTTTCAACATTTTCCCACATTGGAAGATGAATCTGTTATCTAATAATCGTTTAGCATGTATAATTATGTACATCTGTATGCTAATGTGTTTTCTCATGAAAGAACTGTAACTCACTTTTTGTATTCTATAATCTACGCTCCTTAACTACTTAACCAGGGCATAAAATTCATTCATCCATTCTTTCATCACAACTTCTTCCTTGCTCTCATTTTTTCAAATCATTTATTTTTTTCACTTTTATTATTCGCGCTACAATAATTTCGTGATTATTATTATAAGGTTTAATTACCCAAGTTTGAAATAAAGTGTTTCTTATATAATCACGACAACAATCGTCCTACATTAACTCAAG
>JAOVVO010001025.1:0-20754 GCA_028564675.1 Onchocerca lupi | reverse complement strand
GTTAAATCAAAAAAAAAAAAAAAAAAAAACGGAAAAAAAAAAAAAGGCGTTTAGGAAGGAAAGGAGGCGATGGCAGCTCTCGCTTAGAGCTCATAGACGAATATGTGATGAACATGGAAGCCAAAGTGAACGTACAGCTGCACGCCATCAACTTTCGATCAAAATCAGATCATATCCGGATCTGCCTAATTACTGATCTAATCCGAAAGGCCATCAACTTTCAATCAAAATCAGATCATATCCGGATCTGCCTAATTACTGATCTAATCCGAAAGGGGTGATTGCGCATGCATGCACTTCTAAATTATATTTCGTATATAGCATGCATCCTATCTCTCATTTCATTTTTTCTTCTTTGCTAACTTTTCAATTTTCCCAGATGGAATAATGTGTAACGTAACGCGCAGACAGACACACGCCCACGCAGACAAAGACAATGCATGCGTGCATATCGATGCATGTCTCGCATTCTGGAGAAGAGATATTGGATGAATATCTGAAGAAGGAATTCATGCATAGCGCTATCATATTTGATTGGAATGGCTTAGGGCAAATGAGAAAGAATTTTATACTTATTGCTTCTCATATATTCTTTCTACTTATTATTACTATCAAAATTGTACGTGTTACTTACATGACCTTACTTGACCTATTAGTCCTCGAATTTTTGTATTCAGTCCTGGACATGTCATCATTCGGCATTCCATTTTTTCATCTTGGCCACAATGATATGTAAGACATTTTATGGCATAAACACTGTAACATATTGTTTTTATTTTATGCCGTTATTTTTTATCTTACAATCATCGATATTTCTATATTTGTGATAAAGATTTCAGTGAATCAGAACAATAACTTGGATATATTGGTTAAAATGCGCTTTGCCATAATCACTGATAAAATCGTCGATGTTTCTGTCATATTCATGAAATAATCCGGACACGTTGATTGGCATAATTCAATGCGTCATATCTCGTCCGTCATATCCGTGAAATAATCCGGACACGTTAATCTGGTATAATTTGTGAGTAATGCTTCGTCCTGCACCACTGATATTACTTCTTAATCTCTAGTCTCATTCCTATTTATAATTAATCATTTAGTAATGTTTGCTTCCAGACATGCCAAATCGATGATTTCATGTGTAATAATCTTCCAATATTCATCTGAAGTATGGCCCAACGATATTTCTACCATCTCTTCCATATGCCATCAATTCTTGAATAATACAGAATTTTTGGGATTCTTAACGCAAAGTTGATTTGGGAAGTTTTTTCCGTTGCATCAGTTTTAAATTTTATGATTGTAATTCGATATGTATTTATTATTCAAAATAGGAATGAATGACATTCAACAGATTTTTGTATTAAAGAATAAGTTTTTTTATTTATGTAACATTGAAATTCTTATCTTGCTTTAGGATTCTTTGCTTCAGAATTATTTCAGGATTTTTGAGAAACATTTTCTGAATCTTTTGGTTGTGAAAGTCTTGCAGAGAATTAAGGCAATCAAATAATTGAAGATAATCAAAGAAGTAAATATTGGTTGGTATTGAGAGGTCAGGTAAAATTGAGGAAAACTTCATAGCCCGGTTTGTTCAACTTTTGAAATATTGATTGTTTAAATAATCATAAGCACTTTATCTGTTGACCAATGCGGCTGAGAATGCTATGATGCATATCATCGATCTGCTGAATATGTTTTATTAGATGTAATGATTTCTCCTGGGAAAAATTAGCAAACAAATAAACAATTTGGTGTTTTAGTTCAATTATTGAGTTGATTACCATATATGACTTAGTTTTTGTCGTAGGTGATATCTGTCAAGAAAAATTGCATAAAACAAAAGAAATGAGATGTCCATTTTTATCTTTTCAATTTTACTTCAAATGATGAACTATCATAGAACGACTGACGTTGAATCCTTCAACAAACTTTTTGTATAATAAATTAGAGAACTGGCTTGGATGACTGATCTCAATTGATCATTAGCAACTTTTGATGACCCCGGTCATTACATTCCTCATCTTAAATGCTTTCGATTTCTTTCTGAAACTTTTTGAATCATTCGTCAGCATTCTAAATATTGCAAGTTACCTTACAAAATCATTTTAAATTCAAATAAGAAAATCACTCTGTCTTTTTTTTTCTGTCTAGCATTTTTAAGTATCAAATAAATAATTTATTAGCGAAAAAAAAAAAAAGAAAGAAACATAAAATGCGAAATGTTCATTAAAATAATATAAAAGCAAATTTACTTAATAATGTATCCAAGTATCAAATATCGAATTTCCATTCTTGCATCAGTATTTATTGCACGAATGACATTACTTTGCATTTAGTTTTGAGTTTGAATTCTTTTTTAAGTATTTCGCATATTTTTCCTTTCATTTGCATTCATTTATTGATATGTTATTATTATAAAAAACTATGAGATAAAATATTTTTTGTAGTCCATTCCTCTACTAATAAATGTTATTTTATTGTTTAATCTTATCAAAGTGCATTGTTTTATCTTTTTTAATTGATATTATTACACATTTTTCTAACTTTCATTCTCATTGATACATTACTTTGAACACTTTAACATATCTTTTAACGACCACTTTTTTTTTGTCTTTCGATTTTCGATATGTGGTGATACTGTAGTCAAGATAATAATCCTCTTTCAGATATTCCGTAGATGCTCTGAAAAATCCCAGAAACTACTGCTAATAACTTATTCCTCGCAGTATTATCAGAGGTAATTTTGAGGAACTTATTTCTAATTGAACAGGAAAGAAATTGTCTAAGATCTAAATGAACAAAAAACAAACTCATTGAGGGGCATAAATAGATAATTATAAGAAAGCGTAGATTCCTCATCACATGCATGGATTCAGAAGATTTTAGAATTTACAGAATCTCGAGCAATATAAGAAGATTTCTTTTGTAGACATAAAGAAATGAAATGCAACTTTAACTTTAATGGACTGAATTTGGAAAAATCGTTATCCTTCACATTTCACTTGTCCTTCCACTTCATTCGCTATCTAATCATCTATAAAGATTCTCTACAGCAAAATGTTATACTGTTCCATCGTTCTAAATTAAAAATTAATGTCATTATTGAACTAAAATTCATCCATTTCATCTCGTCCTTGAATTAGCAACTGTTTAACTTTTTTAATCTTTTCTCTCACGTGACCTGAAAGTAATTGCCAAATCTTTTTTGACTTTTTAACTGAAGCATTCGTATTTTCTTTTTACTGAGATTATTGTTACTCTGTATTCAAAGTAGGATAAAAACCAATGAAAAAATTATTCACTATCGTTCAAATTTGAAAATGTGAAATTCTAAGCGGTCTACTTGTAAATATTAATATATTAAATATTCGGAAATCATTTGTTACAGATAGTTTTGAAAATTTTTTTAATCAAAAATAATGCTTGTATATGTTAATATCATCTTATAAATGAAATTAAGGTATGAACATAAAAATTAGGTGCTAAAAAATGCTTACTTGAATCAAAATTTGGGAAGTTTAGTGAAAGTAGCACAATTTTAAAAACTTGTTTTCCTCCTCTCATCCAGCTTTTTGTTCAAAAAATTTTCCCATTCCGTTCTCTTTCATTTCTACATTTAATTACATCTTGTCTCATGTAACCTTTAGTTGAAGAATAAGCACATTTAAAATAATGCTTAATAATTGCTTATTGAGATATTTATCAACTAAATGATGCTTATTAAGTAAATTCCATTCTACAGTAAGAAAGAATTCATTCTACATTTCCTGTCAAAGAGTTAAAATTTTCCTCATTTCATTCATTATCAATTCTGAAATAGATGAAAGTAGGCTTCGATTGTATCAGTAAAATGAAACAAACTGAATAAAAAATTCCTTTCTGAATAAGCATCTATAAATCAAATTTTCAGCTTCGAGCATTCTAATGCAAAAATATTTCTTCTGTAATAATCAACAACTTATCATGCTATCAGTTGCATAGTATGAATAGCAATAAAAATAATATTTATTTTTTCATTATTTTTCTCCCAAATAATGTGCATATAAATTTACAAATTGTTACAAATCAGCAAAGGATAATATTTCCATTTTGTATGTCAAACTGGCATTCACGACTTCTTTGACTTTCATATGAATTTCTTTGAATAATCAATAGAGAAGAAAGATATCATCGGAAGTAATTATAATAATTAGTAGGGAAAGTTAAATGGAAACTGTTAAAACATCAGTAACATAAATTTAAATAATTTAGTAAGTGAAAAATGGTCTTTAATGTTTTGAAATGTCTGTCTGCTGTCGCACGGATATAATTCCAGACAAGAAAGCATTGAAAAAGTTCAAAAAAAAAAAAAAAAAGTTGCACGAGCGCTTTACATTTAGGGATCGATATAATCGGATGAAAAAGAAAAAAACCAACTGACTAATTGAAGATTGTAAAGCTAAGATTTTGACTTGATTTTAACTATAATTTGATATCAGAATTTTTCAGAGATCAATTTATTATAATAATTTACATAGCTTATAATAAATTTATTACAAAATTTGATGATACGAGAAAGAAATAATTTAATAGAGAGAGAGAGAGGGAAGAAGAGAAAAAAAAATTTTTTTTTTTTTTTTTTTGAATCACTTAATATATGTGTTACTTGTTTAAAATCTTGAAAAGTTAGCATCATTTCAATAAAGAATTTTCCGATAAAAAAAGTTACCATTCATCTCATTTATTCAGTCTCAGTTAACTGCTCTCTGAAGAGGAAGGGAAAAAGAACGAAGTGTTAGATTGGATGGATTATTAATCAGAATAAGAGCACATTTACCTGGCTATTAAGTCTCGAAAACAGTCTCATTTCAATCATATGAATGCATGAAAGCATTTAAAAGTTAAAAAGAGACAGAATATCTGCAATATAGCATAATAGATAAAATTAGTTTTAAATTTAACAACTATTGCTAACATCAATTTCAAATGTCTGCTTGAATTTTTTCTTTTCTTTTTTTTTTATTATTCACTTTTGAGATATGAAAAGGCGCATTTGTATTCTTTCATTTTTCGAAAAAAGTTTTTCTTTATAAGGGCAAGTCTTTTATCCTCTACATTCAATACCATCAATCATGGCACTTTTTTTTTTTTTTTATTTTTATTTTTTTATAATCAATTACAATTAGAAATTAATTTCTTGAATTCAAGCAATACTGTAGGTGATTGATTTTTCAATCTCGTAGTTTAAAATAGAACTTTTTTCATCAATTTCAATAATAAAACAATTTTTTTACTAATTCATTTTGATTAGCAAAAATAAAGACATTAATTTTTGATATTGCAAAATACATCCCGCAATTTTCATTTTCATCCCTACAATGAAGTATTTACAAGAAATCATTGCAGATATCTTTGCAAATTCTACACTCTTAAAAGTAACAGAAACTATTACTGAATCTTGAGAAGCATTCTATGAATGTAACTTCATATATAAGCCGATCTAGACATATTATTCAGTCATAATTGTATGCATCATTAGCAATTATTAGAACATATGCTATAGCTCATTATCATTATCGCTAATTACTTGTAAATGATATGAATGTTAATTTGCTTTTTGTAGATATTTTAGTAATGAATATATCGCTGTTTAATATAATTTATAGGGATAAATTAATTATAGTGAAGGAGCATTGCAATGAGATAAGCTAATGTAGCTGCGCTTTTTTATGCTGTCCAATACCATTAGTTATTCTTATAATAATTAAGGTAATTTTGAATAAACAAAACTATTTACAATAGTTTTTTTTTTTTTTTGCTTTTTTTTCTCTATTTAGTAAATACAAATAAACAATATAAATATTGAAATAAAACAAGGAAATGTTACATGCTTACTGGGACATTTAATCTGTGATAAGTTAATGATTTTGAAATTAATTGCAGAGATAAAAAAATCCAAAATTTGGTACTAATTTTATAAATGATAGATTAGTAGCAAGTGATGATACATCAATTACGATAGTGCTGACACCAACGAGAGCAATGTAACTGCACAAATCAGTAAATTTTTGGATTTAGTTCATTCACTGTGATGATCATTAAGATAAAATGATTTTTAGAAAAGTGATAATCAATCGAAATGGAATATTCGTACTAAGGTGTGTGAAATAAGCCATTTAGATCAGAATATTTTCAAAGCAGAAATGCTGAAAAATAGTGAACTATATATGAGCAGAATGATACCTGGAGAAACTCTGATGAAGGTCTGAAGCGATTCTGACATGCAAATCGATCGTCTCACCTTGATATATATATAGGAGGCGAAAGAAAAATCTCCTCTAGATCAAGATTTCTATTCTAAATTATGCTAAATTAAGTGTAACTGATTTTAACTTATTCTCACTTTCAGAAAAACAGTAAATAGAATAGAAATGGAAGAGTATTATAGACATTCTTCTATTTTCTTTCATATTGATAAGGAAAGAAGAAAAATTTTTTGCTTTTATGAAATGTAATTCATTTTCTATGAATACTCTCATTTCAACATCAAAAATGATATTAGATCAATTGTGCATATGCTACAAATGCATGCATGAATGCTTTGAGATCAATCTGATAAGAAGATAATCACACGCATGCTACTTCGACAGAATATCTATCTGTAAAATCTCATAGCTTCCAAGGGTCACGATTGTTTGATTAGCTTGCCTGCTGAATAAAATTAGATTATCAACCATTTCAAATCTCATTTCTAGTTGTTACTCTTGTATTATCTATGCAACTTTTTACCTGCTTATCGTATTCTCTCATTAACGAAGAGATGAATATCAGTTAGAACATTCAATTTCATTTTTTCCTTTTTCGCAGATGACTAATTTCCAAGACTAATTGACTAATTGATCGCAGATGAATGACTAATTCCCAAGACTAATTGACTAATTGAGTATTCTCGTTGATTATATCGAGCAGAAGAGGGAAAATGATACTTGATGATGATTATTTATAGCAGTAATGATTGCAGTCATTCGTTGCATCATATCACATAAATTTTTGTGTCTGTTGGAAAGAAAAAAAAATAATTGAAACGTTTTGTTAAATGTATGAATTTTTTTTTTTTTTTTTTTTTTTTTAATTTCATTTTGAAGCATTTTCTATGCCTCATACAAAACAACAGTGGCCATTCTTTTCTGCAGCCATGTGTTATATAGTGCAGTTGCACTACACGAAAAACGAATACCACCATGATCGCTAACTGTAAGAAAAACTTTCTTCATTTTCTTTTTCTTCTTTTTTTTTTTCGAAATCCTAGACGTCCATTATAAAGTTACACCTGATTTTTACACTTCTACTTATTTCCTCTAGCAAATTTCTTTGCAAATATTTGCAAGTAATGCTTTTCATCACTTACACCATTATATTTCTTTCAAAAT
Organism: Onchocerca lupi; assembly: GCA_028564675.1. NCBI lineage: Eukaryota > Metazoa > Nematoda > Chromadorea > Rhabditida > Onchocercidae > Onchocerca > Onchocerca lupi. Next base: position 13,339 of record JAOVVO010001025.1, on the reverse strand, counting down.
CTAGTTAATATTACTTTTTTTTTTTTGTCATTTCGTTTCAATACTTTTTAATATTTCCATTCAAAGTTGCTACAAGATGTCACAATTTTTTCTTTCAATGATGTGATTTTAAAATTTTAATTTAGCCTAACAAACTTGTATATTCCACAAGAAAGAATGATTGCCATTAATGACTTCCTCAAATAATTAATATACACACAGATCAGTAATCAGTATATATGCATAATGATGATCTAAGTTTATCTTTGTTTTCATTTGAAAATTCAATGCATTTCTTTTCAGTGATCTTTTTTTTCAAAATGATCAAGTCCAATATTCAATGATTCTTCAATAAGAAATTTGGAATATGCTAAAGGGTAATAATATGCCCACCTGAAGATTTGTTGATGAGTATCGAAATAAACTGTTCTTGTATCTGAAAAAATTTGTTGATGAAAGTATCGAGGTAAACTGTTCTTGAAATATGAGATTTAGTGATGAATATAGTAATGAATATCAAGGTGAATTATCCTTGATATCTAAGATTTATTGATAAGTATCGATGTTACTTGTTTTTATTATCTGAAATTTATTGATGAGCATCGAGATGAATTTTCCTTACCATCTTTCCTGATATCCTTACTGAGGTTCGTTTTATTTGCGAAGATGCTGTTTAACCTTCAAATCAAAATCATGGCAGGTTCATAAGGGATAGTGTTCTCGATATTCAATCACAAACTTCAGAAAATGATTATTTGTAGGAATGTTTGCACAGGACAAAAAATAGGTCACATTAAGATCATATTATTATCTGCGGCTTACAAAGTTTTCGGAGAAGAAATTATTTATCACAATAAACAGGAAAACCAGTAGTAAAACAAAAAAATGGTAGAACTTTTTTGTAAATCGTTTTCTTACTAATTAATTTTAATTCTCACGGAATCAATGTGTGATTTTTTTAATATTTCGAACTTTTTATCTCACTGTTACGTTTTTAAAATATCGTAGAAGGAGTAACCGAATCAGCCAATGTACAGTTTACAATTTTCGTCTCGGCCTCGTATACGTTCCACTTATATTCGAAATTTTGCATAGCACTAACAGAAAAATTTCTTTACTTTAGAATGTTTCAATTCTCTAATTTTTTTTCTTCTTTTTCTTTTTTTTTTTTTTTTTGTACTCCAAAGTACTAGAATTTTTTGAAGCAATAATATCAAACTAATACAATTATATCCATATGATCTGTCAACTGAAAATATAATATTTCGCGTATGAATAAACATGGAATATATGTATAGAAAATATTTCTTTATACCTTGTATCTAATCGAAATATTTTATAAATATGATATAATCATTAAATTATTAAAAGCATAATGATTTATTGATGGAAATTGTGAACTTTTTTTTTAAAAGATTCGTATACAATTTCATCTAGTATATACACATCACACCATTGAAAATATTCTATACTTTTTTGATTGTAAAGAATTATAGAATGTATTGCTGTAGAATTGTTATATATTACATAAGCGTTCTTCTGTTTGGGAATGATATGAATGATTCGAAGTAACTTTCGATGGATAAATATGATTCGTATTCGTTGATATATTACATCTTTTCCTAATAATTAGTAATTTGTATTTTATCCATAATAGCTATTAATTTGTATTTCATCCGTAATAGCTAATATAATTTGTAATATTATCCTAATAGCTAATGATTTGAAATTTTATTCGTAATAGTTATTAAGTTCATTGCATAAAGGCACTCATATCGATGATAATTTTTCGACCAATTTTTTTGCTTTTTTATGATTGATTTTTTTTCTTGATTTAAAAAATCCAAATCAACTAGTCCTGAAAATGGATGGTGCTTGAGCGAAAGATTTATACTTTAACTCAATGTTTGATTTGTTAAAAATGACTTAACAAACCTCTAGCTTTGTTAAGCCATTTTTTCGATCTGTTCAGCACAATTTATAAGTGAGATTAAATTAAAAAAAGCGATGAAGAAGCAATCTGTTTGCGAAAAAAGAAAAAAAAAAAAGCAAAAGCGATTAGATCTTGTAAATTTCTGTGAACAATAATTAGTGATTAAAATTGAAAAGTAATAGGTATGCCACCATCGTTACAATCTAGTGAGCAATTCAGCAACTGCAATTTATTCTTCGAAATCGGTCAAATTTTGAATTTAAAGGTTGAGAATGAATTTGAAACTCGACTTTAGAGAGGGAGAGAGAGGAAGAGAGAGAGAGAGAGAGAGAGAGAGAGAGAGGAAGAGAAGAAACCGACTTGGCAAGTAAGCAATTTTGATTTTACATCGACCACGTAATGGAAGGCTAGTATCATCGATTAGAGTTACGTTATTTCTTTCCGCACATTCAAGTTATTAATTTCATATTAAAAACCACTGCTGAAACTCTCCTATACTAATTGAGAAGATAAATATGATTCTAGTGCCTCTTAACTTCAAATTAATTTCAATGTACCCTTTTCGTTTTTCTGAAGAAGTAATTTTACACGTATCACGGAATGCACGTGGATTTAATCAAATATGAACAAAATTTTTCATTGTATATGAATTTTTATGTACGCATGATGTGTAAATAAGTACACCATCTCATTTACTTACCGTTCAGCAATGAAGCCACTTCTCTCATGATAGATGACAATCCTGAATCTGTCACCAACAAAAAGATCAAATTTCTATGCTCCAACCAGCCGTGTTGTAAAGTAACGGTTCGGCCTTCTTGTTTATTTTTAGTTGATTGGATGGTGAATTTTTCTCTGATTGTACACAAGATTTGTAATATTTTGTTGATATATTTTGGATTTTATGGAAAGGAGGAAAGAAAAAATGATCATTTTTCTTTTTTTTTTTTTTTTGATTCCGCAAAAGATTAAACTAGAAGATTACTTATATTCTCATTATTCAAATTTTCCAATAAATTTTTAAGCTAGAAAAATGCCATTTATCAATTTTCATGAAAAACTTTCTCTTTCATGCTTAATTCTATTAAATGAGTTTAATTTCCAATGATTCATATTGGCAGATTTGATTGAGTCAGAAAGATTAGATCAGATAAGAATATGATCGTCATGTTTTTTTTTTTTTTTTTTTTTCTTTTAGGAATTTTTTTTTTATTAACATTATAATGATATATGTAAATTGAAGATTGTATTATTGACTGTCTGTTTAACATATGATTAATTAAAACTTTTGTCTATCTTAACATTCGCGTTTTTTCATTCATTCATTCATTCATTTGCATGAATCGTTGATCGTTGCATAAAATTACAATTGCGATAATTATAATTAAATTTATATTGTACAGGATTCTAGTGGAAATAATAGCTGAAAGGAAAAAGTGGGCAAACGTAATATAATATTGGGGACAAAACAATAGTTGTGTGATCGTTTCTATGCAATTTCTATGAATGGTGCGCCAGGGGGTTCACGGCAGTCGCATAAAGCACCACCGGAAGGTGGTCATATCCGCCAACCTACAACTATTCGTCCCCCTACACAACAACAACAACAACAACAACAACAGCCTACTGTCTCTGTGGCTATTTTTTCACAATCAGATGAACCTGGCTCTAGTTGTCAGGTTTTTTTTTAATGTCCATTTCTTTTTAATATAAATGAATCATTTTCACTTTTTTTTTTCACTTTTTTCGTACAAATTTTATGATTTCAGGCCAGCACTGTTTCGCCATCGCAGGCATTTCCTAGTGTTGTACAACAAACAGCCACGTTGAGAGAACCGTTCCCGATGTTACATTCGCCCGCTATTCAGCATCCGATAAGTTGGCCGCCACAGTTTGAAATGCAGGTTAGATTAATTGCTATGTTCGAAATTAATTATTTAATGAATATAAGAATGAGATGTGCTCGGTGGTTTCAAATTCAAAATCTTATATTACACCTTATATAATCTTGCATATTTCTTATGTATTATTTTCAATAACACATTCTTCAAAATATTAAGATAACTTGAAATTTCATTACTAAATGATTAAGATGAAAAGCTTCACTTCATATTTCTGTATTGTTTTTATTGAAATACCTAAAGCAATTTTGAATAGAATTGTCATTTCGATTATATTGCATGAAGTTTGAGTTTTTAGGATATTCCAGAAAATCGTCTTGTAGTTTTTTTCATTTTTTTTACTTTCGCTCTTCCTCCTGTTTCAGTTTCTAGAAGAATCATCGCATCTGAGACTTTTCTGTCGAACGGCTGTTTAATCATAGCATTTAGCTCATACTGTCCATATTTATTTCATTCGAAATCTGTCCTAAAATTTGAATTCTTGATATACTTAATTTCTAGCATTCATGCAAATATACGTTATAGCTACTGCAGTCCGCCTCCTCACAAGTTGCTACTGCCGGGTTGCGCTACTCTCAACCGTCAACGAGCCAACAGCCTCCATCTGGAACAGATATATCAGTGGGCGTATCACCACTTTCCTCTCTACCTTCTCCTTCCATTTCCAGTGCCTCATTATTAACGGGTATTGGTTTAAGCCCAGGTTCCGGTTCTGGTCCTGATCCTGTCTCATCTGGGCAGTCACCACTTCAAATGTTAGGCGCAATGAATCCAGCTCTTTTGGCACAATATCAGGTTATTCTAGCTGCCGCTGCGCAGCAGCATCAAGCTGCTGCTGCGGCAGCTGCGACATTAGCTGCTGTATCCGGTGGACGTTCACCACAAATTGGTAAGTTTTATTATTGCTATCAAGCAATGAATTTGTCGTATATCATTTCTCGGATATATTGCTTCCACTCGTTCATATAGATTACTATCGCCTCACTATTTGGAACTATCACTGCCGTAGTATGAAGCATTGAGTATTTAAAGTATTTAAAACTATATTTCCAAATATAAAATTCTTGCTTCAGACCTTTCTTATTTGCATTACTGATGTGTCGTATATTGCTTCTTCGTAAAACTCGCTTACTTTACTGCCCATAAGCTTACTTAATTCGATTTCCACATAATTAGAAAAGTGACTCAGTTTGCCAACATACTGTTAAAGATATGACTTTTTTAGTCTGGTCATTCAGTTCAGTATTTCAGGTTTTTTAACAAAATAGTCATCCTTTAAAATTCGCTTTGCATATATTTTGAACTTACTGAAAATGTAATTTCGAGTTAACATGTTATAACTATCGATTTTCTATTAATTTTCAGGATCGCGTGTAGGACCACCTTCGACGCCTGCATTAACTCTTGAGCAGAATTTACAGCGACATTTATTACAGTTACAACAGCAGCAGCAACTTGCAGCTTCGGGTACTGCCATCCATTTACTGCCGTCATCACCACTACACGGTACAACTTTAATGACGCAAATGCATGCTGCATTAGCAGCTGTTGGAGTACTGCCACAACCTCCGCAGGCTCTTCCGACTCATACAACTGCTCAATCTACACATCCACGTGTGACATCAGCTGCCGTAACTCAGTCAATGCCATCGTTAAGTGCCGAAACAAGTTCACGTCCATCACGGGTGGAATTCGTACAGCCTCAGCCACACCTTTCGCGCGCTGCTGTTGCAACTGCGCGGCAAGCTTTATTATTTGCTTCTACTTCTCATGCTGCTGCTGCTGCTGCCACTACTACTACTATCACTACTATCCCTACATCTCCTGCATCTTCATTGCAACTCTCCACATCACAGCCATATCCTCAAGGTTTTTTTGTTACATTTTCTACGCATTTTTAAAAATTTATTTAATAATTTGTCTATAATAAAAGCAAACTGAAACTATAAAATCAAATGCTACGTAGAGAAACCTATAGTCAGTGAAAAGTTAGTAGATTACGGCAAAAATTTATTTTTGAATAATAAAATCTGCCATAACTATGAATTTATGGACATTTAAATGCAGTGACAAATAATGACAGATAAAATATGGAAATGCAAAAACATATTTTTTGAATGTGTGTTTATAAAGTAATTATAAAATACCGAGTAACAATAAGTGTTAATTATACGATCATTCTTTGGTCGTTATAAAGCCGAGTTTATTGCAAATGTTATCTCAGAAATGATACTCATTCGATATACTGCGGACGGGCTACAGCTACCGATGCTGTTGCGTTTTGTTTTGGGATTCATCCTGGTACGATCTTCGGTCCCAGAATACTATCTATTTCATTTGTTTATGAGAAAATGAGCTAAATCTGCAAACTTACTTTGATTTGAGTTTACTTTTATTCTATTATATGTGTCTCTTAATTTCAAGTGTGATATTTGACAAGAAAAAAGTCACAGCAAAAATACCGCTTATTATATAATGTATTTTATAGCTCTTGGTCGTGTTGTAATGATGCCGCCGCCTCCACTGCCTCGTGTTCGTCATGTCTTAACTCAGGAACGCCGCAGGTAATTGCATTGTATTAATCGATGAGAACTTTTTTGTTTAACAAATAGTAGCAAGTGATTTAAACGAAGTTTAAAGCTATTGGTTAGGGAAATTAAAATTCTTTTGACTTCAGTGACTAATAAGATAAAGAACGGCATTAAATCAAGTATTTCATTGATTGATCAATTTGCTGGTGATTATTTGATCTTATTTGCTGGTCTCTTTAAAATCATTAAGCTCCACTTTTTTCTTATTATTGCATCTTCGTAATCGCGAAATTTGTTGAAATGTTTTTTCTCTTTTCCAACATCTCTTTTCTAGTCGTTTCTTTTTTCTTCGCATTCTCCGAATGGATAGATTCATACTAATTCGTTTGGAATTGTGAAATATCTACGTCGAAATATGTGCAATGGAAACAAAACACTTTTTTTGAAATTTAGCACTTTTTTAAATTAATTATAATATTTTATAGATATGCTCCTTATCAACGTCCCACGCCCGCTATTCCGTTGGCCAGTGCTCCATCAACTGCTGCTCCTGCTACTTCTACCGGTGCTCCAGAATCATCGTCTTTCCAAGTGGGAACACTGCCGTCACAACCGTGTTATCCTTCTCACTTTATGCGCGGTTTGCTTGAATTCTTTTTCGTTTCAGAGATGTTTCCAAAATTCATTATCGACGCATTGCTTTTAAAGAGGATAGTTGATGACATCAGCCACTAATTGTTAATAATGCAGTAACATTTTAAATACAAATGTTTTTCTATCTAAGACTTCAACTTTGATTGTCTAGTATAGCTCTATATCGGTAACCAAATTAATATTATCGTTTGACGTTTATGTTTTTAATTGTTGTAGAGAATATATTTATAAGATTCGACTTATGTCGCTGTAATTTAAATTTAAATCGTGTACTATTTGATGATACTTTCATCATAGCAGACAGAATTCGATTTTAGTTTTTATGATTTTTGAAAGCACACTGTTAGAGCCATCTCGTTTATTTTTTTTCATACGAATAGTGCACTACTCTAGACTTCTCTGCACTCATTTTGCACTTTCGGAAATTATTAGCTTAGCTGGTTTAATGATGTTCTGATTCACTTCTTTTTCGCTTTTACTCATTCATATTAGTTGTTTATTTCTTTTCCATAAAACTTGATATAGAGAAATCTGTATGAAAAGTTAAATGAAGAGATTGGGTATTGTTATCTCTCCGCAAATGATATAAATTATCCATTATAGATTCATAGGAGGAATATTGTGTTGTAATAAAAAATACGAAGGAATAATAAATTATTTAGTAGTTCAGTTTAAAATTCCTCTTAAAGTAAAAGGGAAATTGCATTTCCATTAACTTAATACCGTTGCTAGGTTTTGAGATCTCTCTTTGCGAAAATAATTTTATAATAATTTCAAACTCCAAAATATATTATATTTATTTTTATCCATCTGACCGTAACAAGTATTTTGAGTTTACTTTTGTTTTATAGTGTTTAATTTTTTTCGGATTCAACTGTAGAATTTTTTCTGAAATTTAGCTGAATAACTTATTGCTATTGTAGGTACAGTGATACGGTTACAATCGGGTCAGTTGAAAAGGGTTGAAGAAATGAGCACAGAAGACTTTGTTCTATCTGCGGCAATGAAAACGGATCTCGCACTTTGCAACAGTAGGGTCATCCGAATTCAGGAAACTGAAAAAGATCGTCAGGTTCTTGTTACTTTTGCTGTTGGCGAACAAAGAATTCTGGTGAGATTTTCTAAAAATTTATGGTAATGTATTAAAAAACAGGTTGGTCTTAGCATTAGTTTCTGTAAGAATGACTGATAACACAATCAGTGAATGATTAGCAATTTGAATTGCTTTTAGAAAGACCATGTATAATCATTTACTTTAATGAAATTATCTCATCACTGGGATATGCAGTTTCAGTGAATGACCGAGTAGTATCAATGATTTCATTTATTTTGGGTTATTAAATTAGTCATTTGAAGTGAAAAAGTTATCTGCGGAGAAAATGGTTTTTCTCACCTCCAGATATCGTAATTATTACTTCATAAATCAAAATAGTTTACTTGTCATATTTTCGAAAACATATTTTCTTTAAAATTCATTGAATTAATAAAAATAGGTTTAAATTTTGTGAAAATGCATTTTATGGCGCAGTGCAACATTAAAACTTTTTTTTTCTAAAAATAATTTGAAAAAATTTGTGAAAATATGTTTCTTTAATTTGCTGAAGAACCGTTTTAATTGATAAAGATGGTATTATTTTTTTTAAGTGTTTGTTATAACCCTATTTTTCTTATTTATTTCCTTAACATGAATTTTTTTCCATAGATTTCTTTCCTTAACATGAATTTTTTTCCATAGCTTTCATATCTATTTACGAATATTTTGAAGTTATTAAAAGTCGTTAATAGTCTTCTTTTCACACATGACATTAAAGGTCAGGTACTAAATATTATGATTTTTTTTTGAAGATCCAATCTTGAATGGAATGTACGTGACTTCCAAAGTATTTCTGAAATATATTTAAAAATTAGTTTTCAAAAAAAAAAAAGATCTTTTACATCATGAATTGGTTTTTTATGATGGCATCTTAGTTTTGCAAAACAGCAAGCAAATATTTATAGACTTTGTATCTATTGAATTTCACTACTATTCGAAAAGCAACTTTTCCATTCTCAAATAATAATTCTCTGCGCATATCTTATGAAAATAAGACGCATTTTTTTATTTTTAGGTAACAATAGAAGCTGGGATCGAATATCCCTACTTTGTGGTTGACCAAGGTTGGGCATCATGTAGCCCGGAAAGAACGCGTGCCACGTATGGATTAATTTGCAGACAGTTAAATGTAAGTTTTGTATAATGAAGAATTATAAGAATGTGCATAACTATAAATTGACATATGATATGTCATATAAATGAATATTGTGATGCTGCAGTGTATGTGACCTTTGTGCACTCCCTTATTTTTTGATACCAAAAGTTTGACTTCAAATTCAACTGGAAAACAGAGTTTATTTCTACGCTTGAATGTATTTTGATTGTATTAAGATTCTGTTAGTGTATTTTAAACGATGAATTTTGCATTTTTTTTTTTTAATTTTGATAAACATAATATTTTTATTTATAATATATGGGATTATGCATGAAAAGAATGATTGCAAATTAAAATTAGATTGATCTTTTTTGACAACAATGAAAATGATCATTTTACATCTTAAGTAAAACATTTTGAAAACTCATCCATATAGATTGGTGATGTTTGCATAGCACTGCGTCATGTCGAAGGTGGTGAAGCGAGCGGAACAAGAGGTACGATTCGTTCTCATAGTGGCAGTAGAGAAGAATCATTACCAAGTACATCTGGTATACAGCAACTTTCGAGGCCACCAACATTAATACAACCTCCTCGTCGACGTCTGCCATCTGTTATTCGTTTTGAAAGAAGGCCTGGTGTTCGATCAGCACCATCTCGTGAAATACCGACCGAGGAGCTAGCATTACTTGATGTACGTCGGCGTTTAAGGCGACGTAGGCATAAATCAGCGCTGTGATAGTTTGGTTTGTGCAGTTTCAACTTCGATCTTAAATTACGAATCAAGTTTAGTGTAATTGATCTAAATGAAAATCTTATTTAATAGATGCATTTTTCCTTAATGTCTGACTGGCTTAAAAAAATAATTCAGACTTTATTTATCTCAATAGTTTAATTTAGTATTTGCTTTGAATCTTCCTAAAACCATCCCAGATAAACTATGAATTGATTATGGGTTTTAATCATTTCGCTTTTGAGAATCTCGACTTTTAGAATTTAAATTTCAAGTCATTATCTACGCTTAAAGGTCTTTATTAATTAAAATAGGAATCACGTCAGGTAATAATTTTTTAATGAAAAATAAGTTTGTTTTTTCCTATTACATAGAAACCCATATAATAAGATATAGAACCGATAAATTCTTGCTCCCTTCATGAAGCTTTTTGAACCACCACTGCACATTACATTAGCGATCAGTTCTAGGGCCAACACGTTATTGATATTACAAATCGTTTTACTACCCTATTTAAGACAAATCTCAGGAATTTGTTTTTTGTAAATCATTTTCTTAATTTTAAATGAATATAAAAGAATGTGTTTAATAAGTCACTAATAGAAACATAAAGCAAAAAGTAAGCCTGAAATTGATGTTAATTATTAATTTAAAAATGTATGTTAGTATAAAGCAGCAAAATTCAATAATGCAAAAATCACAATTTTTTTTCATTAATCTAATAAATTTTACACATCGGCCGGGCTTTCAATGCATTTTTTTGAGATGCTCAATTTTTATTTTTCCGTTAATTTAGTTCAATTTGGCATAAATATTCTTTTTGCTTTTGGAGAAAATGATTAGGAAAAACTTCTTTCGAATAAAAAATGGATGTAATGTATAGACATCTCCAAAGTGTTATTAGAGATCAAAGAAAAGAACATTGAAACAAATTTGCAGAAGGGACAACAATTTAACAAATGTGTACATATCACTTATTTTTCAGTGTTCCATTGATTTTGAAATCAGTCGCTATACGCGAGATTAAAGATTGAACGGTCACTGAATAAATTGCTCTTTTTTTGGAAGAAATTCTGGAAACACTTTTGTTGTGGCAAGTAATAAGAGGGTATTATTTATTACTATTCTACCGCTCTTACCACTTTATCTTCCTGCTGTTGTTTATAAACCGTGCTTATATTGTGCATAAATTTTCGTACAATTACTGATTAGTTTCGATTAGTGTTCGATTATTTTTTTATTCATCTTATTTCTTTTGTTCTTTTACTTTTTTTTTAAGTACAAATTTTGCTTAGATTAGAAATTTCACTAATAGGTTTGAATTAGTAGACTGTTGTTTTTATAAAATGACTTTTTTTCTCTTCAAATAAGTGTTTATTTGATGACATTGTGACAGCGATTTAAAAAAAGATTTGTTTCGAGAAAATTCTGATTATTTTTGTTGTAAGAGAAGAATGGAAACGGAAAGAAATAGATTCCAAATAAAAATTATTTCGGAAAATATCAGTGGTTTTAAATCTTTTGAATGGAATTTTTTGGTTGTTCACGATAAAATTAATATTTGTGATTACTGCGTGTAAAAATTTTTGGACTTTTAGTAACAGGAATTCCAATATCTTTGGGAAATTAGGTATTCATCCTTATTCATTATAGTGTTTTGCCTTAAAAACCTATAAAGAAGCAAAAGTTGCTTATCTGTCGAATCCATTCTGTCTTTCATCAGTGTTTGATGCAGTTTTCGAAAACATTAAATGGTATTTCATTTTGAGGAAAACAGCTTCTCAAAAGTCTTGCAAACAGAAAATAATAGCCTTATCATGTTTTTTTCTTTTTTTCTGATCTTAGTATATTTACTTGGATTTGCAATTTATTCGTCTTCAGGGAATTGAAAATAGCGAACAACATTTAATCATTTCGATTTATCGAACAGACTGAGTGTTGTGTTTCTTTTTTCGAGGATCTTACTATATGGTTAGGTTTTTTAAATTTTTTGATTGCAATCTCAGATTGCAGTCTTTTTTATATTTTTTTTGCTAGGAAAAAGTGCTGTTATGAATTTGAAATAGAAGATGTAATTCCACATTCGAAAACTGAATTTCTGGAAAAGAAATCTGAAAAAAGCTTATTTTGATTTTCAAACAAAAACAATATTTTCACGGCTAGAATTATTAGATCTGTTTAGTTACTGTCTTTTCCATCGTCATTTTTATATTTTCCGGTATAGGTAATTTATGACTTACATGTAGATTATTTTAAAAGAATGTACATATGTTTTGGATTTTTTTTGCTTTCACTTATGAAGAGAGGAGAATTTTGTGGAATTCGTTGTTTTGGACTTGATTATATCATTGTCTGTAACACAGATGTCGCAGATGTATAAGAGTTTTTGAGCAAAGAAGAGTTAAGATTTTCAAAGTAGTTAATCCGAGGAGGGAATTTTATGAGTTAAATAGAAATTAAATTGGTATAACACTTTATTGACAACTCTAGTTCGTCATATAGTTAGTTAAATATCTGTAGAATTAGAAACTCAAGAGGATTAATCTCTTTTTTATTTTGAGCATTTTAAAGTTTATTATGAAAGAATACAAGTACATTTTTCGAACATTTAGATCAAATTATGATTGATTTTTCGAACCACAATTACCAAATATGATAGAGGAATTCTCTTCCAACACTTTTTTTGTTAACGTAGTATGTATCAATATATTTCAAAAACTATAATTAACGGGTGACTTAGTGTAAGTGGTTGAAAGATGACTGGTATTGTGTTCTTCTTAGGGAGATATGCTATATTCAACTTTTTGAATAACTGGTATTTTGATATCGGTTTAAGTAGTTGTTCTGTTTGATAGTTAAATTTCACTTTTAATTTTCTTTGCGATGGTATTATAGTATTTCTATTAGTAGTAGTAGCGATAGGCAATAATGCTTTCAGTTTAATAAAATAGTAGTAACTATAGTAAGACAAAGTATTAATTGTCTAATATGACTGTCTTTTTCAGCAGCAGTAGAAAAAAGTGGTATTTTTCGAAAATTTTCTTTTTTTTGATTTTTTCCTATAGCATTCACTATAGGTTTATATATATATGTATGTATGTATATTACTGTGTTTATTATTAATTTCCGTATGTATTATTAATTTCCATCTCGAATGTGATTTTCAGGGGTTCCTTTTCATTTTTCGATTTTGTACATGTTTTTTGTGATTTTTTAAACATAATTTTGATTTTTTTTTTTTTGTCGAAAAAACCAGGGCTTAATTGTACTGCTTTTTACAGTATAATTTTTGTTCATATTATTTGAACCAACATATTTTGTATATTCATCATGCATGTCTTATATGCTGTACGCAGATGTAAATTGAACATGAATTAGTCGTTTATATATTATATTATATTATATATATATATATATAT
>JAOVVO010001024.1:0-20950 GCA_028564675.1 Onchocerca lupi | reverse complement strand
TTAATGATTCAAAAATATTAAAATTTGTAAAACTAATTAAACGATCAGAATTTCCGAAGTTTTGTTATGCAAATTACATATTATTTCATGATTATTTCATAAACATCAAAATCCTACTTCTCTCTTTCCTTTTTTTCTAACAAAGATTCTCTGAAATTAAACTTTGCTTTTGAAAAAAAAAAAAAAAAAAAGGAAAAAAAAGATGAATCGAAAAATTTCCTTATCCAACAATAACATCAAATTTGAACCTATAATTTCTCAATTTTTTGAATGAAATCGAAATCTGGACATTTTCTCTTTCGATGACAAAGGAATAAATTTCCTTTCCTTCCAGATAATTTTTATTGTTTCATTTCATCTCTCACATTTGTAAAAAAAAAAAAAGAACAGACACACGCAAAGAATTTTTGTTTCCCTTATCACTGATAATAATTATTGTTTGTTAAAAACTCAAATATTATCCTAAACGACTTACCCATGTTTGAATTCACTTTTTTCTTTTTCCAAGGGACGAATTTATTTTGCAAATATTTTGAGATTTTGATTTATTTAAAAATATGAGTCTTCATTTCATGTCCCAATCAATAAGCATTACCTTTCGTGTCAGAATTATGAGACCAAAAATAATGATAATTCAAAGTTATTCCCGATTAACGAGATTTCTTGATAAGATTTTTGTCGTTTTTTCAATTTTTTGATGTTTTTTCCCTCTTCTTTTCGTTAGTTATAATCTAGCAAATCATTACACATATACGCTTCAAATTCAAGATGCATATTATATCTGATGCAATATCGGAATTAATTAGTTTTTGTTTCAATTACTTGTTAATAAATTATGTTTGATTTCAACTTTTAAATTTGAAGTAATAAATTAGATTTTACAGAATATTATTCCTTGGAGTATGTCTGAAGCCTTCCTAGCTCAGTTGGTAGAGCATCAGACTTTTAATCTGAGGGTCGTGGGTTCGAGTCCCACGGAGGGCGGCGGACGTTTTGTATCTCCGCAAAACTACGAGCACATTTTATGATCATAGATTAGATAGCTAAATATTTAAAATTTCAGGATTTTAGAAATAAATTTATAGAAATAAATGAAACGATTTATTAATAAATGGGACAATTTTTGATGTGTAATGTGCAACTAGCGAATTTTGAAACAAATTAATTGAGATTTAAAAGTTCTTGAAAAGTATCTTCAACTTTATCTATCAGAATGATAGGTAATAGAAATTATTAAATTTTTTTATATTTACATTGAGCTCCTAAAGTCTGAATACTATTTCAAGTTTATGCATAAATTAGCATTATTATTCAAATTATGCATCAAAAACATAAATACTATTAACAAGTTATTAGATAATTATAATATTAATGAATTTTTGATTTTTAATAATTTATTATGAATAGAGAAATGAATAATTGAGTAAATATATAAGGAAATTAATCAGTCATTGTTCACCATTTCAAATTTGTATCTTGTGATATGCAATCATAACATAGATTGATAAAAGTGATATGTCATGTGTTTTGTTGCTTTCAAATTTGTTCGAAATATTATGTTAAATGAAAGATGACCCATGACATTTTCAAATATCTGCTAATGAAGATGAAATAATTCATGCGTTGAATTCTATCATTTGATGACATACTTCACAATTTCCATTGTATTTGTTTCTTAAGCAATAAATACATTTAGTTCCTGTCATCTTTCACTGTCATATTTTATCATTTGGTGATAATAATATCAAACAAGTTTATTCACACTTTCACTCTCTCCGAATTGTAACTTCTCTTCCTTATCTTTCCTTTCTTTTTCTCTTCTTTCATCTTTTTTGTTTCTAAAATGTTCTTTTTTATCAGTACCATGGTAATTTATTGCAGCGATTTTAAATAAATTATTTATTAAAAGATAATCAGCATGCATTTTATCTATTTCCATTAATCTTTTGAAATATTAATCCATAATAAAATGATAAGAGAAGTGATAAAATAAATAACTTGAAAAATTGAAAAATTTTTTCATCAAATTTAAATTGAAGCAAATTGAACATGTAAATTGTTAGGTGAATGAAAAAAATTACTTTTATAGTTTATAAACTTGAAATCTTTTTAAAAATCTACCATTAAAAATATTTCAACTTTATCAATAATAATAATAATAATAATAATAATAACAATAATAATAATAATAATGTGATTAGTGATATAGATGTAGTGTTAATATATCCAAGAAATAAAAATGTGAAATTTTTGGATTCTTAAATTGAACATTCGTGTCAAACAGGTCAACGCACATTAAAATTGGTATTTGTATCCAAACCTATATATATTTATAAATTGTATAATGTATTTAATATACATAATGAATTGTTAAAATTACAATCGATTTCAGAATCAATTGAAAAGATCATTCATTTTTAATTCACAAATCATTTGTTTGAAAAAGACGACCTTTCATGATTAAATGCCATCCAAACAAAACTTTTTTCCAATTTTCTTCCTCTTATCATTTGAAAATTCTTCTGGAGGTCAAAAAGACAGTAAAAATTTAGAAATTTTTACCCTTAGGATAAAAATTTTTTATCATTTTCATCTGTACTATCATTAACTAATTATCATTTGCTACTGCCTGGAAGCATCCAAAAAGAAATAACAAATAATTAAAAAACAACAACACTAGTAGTTCTCGTTTTTTGAAGATTATTGTAAAATGAATGAAATTGATAGTTATTCTGACCTCTTCCTCATCATTAATTTATCTGACATTACAACTAATCGAATGCGACATTTGATATTCTTTTGAATATGTCGCCTACGGCGATATTTTCATCCTACCTTGTGGATTGAAGGATAAAAATACATTTGATGGCTGATAAAAAACAATAAAATTTTGTTTAGAAAATCGATCGACGAATTTCAAACGGAAATTAATCAATTTGATTAATTCCTATTTGATTGTTTTTCTTTTTTTTTTTTTTTTTTTATGAATTTATTTCTATCTTCTTTCTTTTTTTTCCCACCAATCTTTCCGATACTTTCCATTCTTGAAAATTCTTTTTTATCATTTTGAAATCAATCCTTTAATAGATCTTTCATTCATCACATTATCTTCCTTCAACATTCCTATGACCTTATCATTCTTCTTCCTAACAACCTCGTGTGATATTCACAGATGGTACACAAATCCTTTATCAATTGAAAGGAAAATTTCTTCATAAATTTACACGTAAAATTTATTCTAACGAATTTTTAATTGAGTGAAAGAATTAATGAAATCTAACAATAGTCGAGAATCTTATCATTTTTTGTAATCTTGAAATATTTTGCATGAATTTTGTTAATAAATTTTTGACAATTTAATGAAATATATATAGAAGATAAATTTATAATTCGCGTTAAATCTGTATTTCTCAATTTATACCGAAAATATTCGCTATTTGCGACTTATTTGCCGGGGAAAATTACTTGGCGCAAATGTCTCACGGAACAAATATTGTGCTGAAGAAGATTCCCAATTTTTCTTTTTTTTTTATTTTTTGGAAAATTATGATTATGAAAAATATGGGATGAGACTTTATTACAACCTAAAATGTAGATATTAATGATTGTGATGGTAAGAGTAAGAAATGGATTTCTAAATCAAAACAAATCTCGACATGTAGGTACAGTGGTTGACGATGAAAATGCCATTTGCGCATTTGATATGACATTTGTTTTTTCCTGAAATCTTTAGCTTTTCAGGCATAAAGACTGAAATTTAAAATCTGTAGTCGTTAAGTTTGAAACTTAACCTGTAACTAGCTGATTTAAAAGTGTTAAATTCTTTTGGGACAAAAAAGAAAGGATTGTTGAAATTAATTTAGATATTTAATTTTAAACATTTATCAAAATTTTAATTAAGTGAAATGTGATAATTATAGAAATCTTGGAATCAATTTTAGAATCTCAGTATCAAACTTTGTTAGAATTTAAATAAAAGCCTAAGCAAATAACTTTCGCAATTCAAAATTAATTCTTCTGCACATTTTAAATTTTTATAAGAAATCAAAATTAAATGAAAATTTGCAAGTCACATTCAAACTGGCATTGTTAGAAAAATAAAAAAAATAGAAATTATAAAAGGTCAGAAAACAAGAAAAAGATGTAATATTCAAATTTTAAATCCCAATTTTCAATGCTAATAACGAGAATTTAAAAGGTAAAAAAGTGATTAATTCTCCTCTGAGGATGAAAGGAATTGAAAAATTACGCAAAAGTTTGGAGAAAAAATGAGAAAAAATATCAAATTTTTTTTAAAAAAAAAAAGTGATTCCTAAATGGTTTACTTTAATTGCAACATCACTTATATTTCGAATTGAATCCTCCAAATGATTATTATATCCTTCTGAATCCTTCTTTATGGCTAACCATTTCTTCGCTATAAATTAATGAAATATATCAAATTTCAAGTAAATTATGCCAAATAACATTCTCAAAATTTCAATTAATTAATGTATGAATCATATCGAATCTTAATAATTCTTCATCATTAGTCTCAGGATATCATCTAATATACTGATTAACCTGGTCAATGATAAATGAAGTAAACGAAATTTTAGAAAAATCACTAACATAATCGATCAGATAAACTATATCGATGGATAAATATATTAATATTCTAATATATGGATCGGATAAATTATATGAAATACTACATTCTGTATAATTAAACCGTAACTATATAACAGTATAATATTTAATAGAAAATCTAATTAAGCAATCTAAATTAACTAAATAATCTATTTATAAATAATCCAGTTAATATTATCATTATTAAAAGACTTTATTTTTCCAATTCTTGAGTTTTTCTTTTTAAAAAATTAGTACAAAAATTTTTAAATTTTTAACTAATAACAAAATTCGTTTACGAAAAAAGAAAAGGAAACTTTCTGTCAAAATGGCTTAATGTTTCAAATATTTTTCAGAAAATATGTACGAAATTTTCCTTTGATTTGATGGAAAAAAAAGTCTCGAATCGTTTTAATTCTAAATCAAATTAGAATAACTAGGATTTCTTTAGTCAAATAATTTTTTGTTGAATTACCTTTCTTTTGGCTTTCCTTTTTTTCTAACAGTTGTATGAAAGCCTTGTTGATATTTTTTGGATAATCATTGTCAAATTTCGGAAAATGACAAATTTAAATAATGATTCACCTTTCATTACTTATTAAATTATTCTTTTGAATAGCAAAATATTCTCGAAATGCGGGAATACAATACCGGTTATTTTGTCTTTTTTCCTTCTATTATCATTCATGTATTATTATTTATATCAAGTATCAAATAATTAGTAATTAAATGATACCATAGTGAGATTTATTCCTAACTGATCTGAGCAATTATCGGAAGAAGACTGCGTAGATTGAAGGAATCTTTCACTAATAAAACCACTTGCCTTCTTCAATCCAAATTCAGAGAGTGGCAAGTCTGATGATAAATTTTACAAATTATAAAAATCTCATAAATCTTTTTAAAAATATCAAAAAAATGTTCGGCAAGAAATATATTTAAAATATTCGGCAACTTTCGAAAATCTAGGCAAATTTTCATTTGTGATTATTCCTGTTTTAAAAAACAAATTATTCATTATATCTATAATTGATAAATAAGATCTATAGATTTAATTTTTCAATCATTTCACCAATGAATTAAATGAATATTATTTCTCATTTAATAATTAACAAATAATTTAAATTTTGACTGAAATCTTTTGTGACGTACGAATAAAAATTCAATGTCTTATATTTAATAAAAATTTTAATCACTTTATTTTAGTTTTAAAATCTTTGCATCTTTAGCCATTCTTTTTAAGAAAAAATTATTGGCTTTTCTCCGAAATTATAATTAATTTAATGAAATCTAAATATCGTTAGAGAAGTAAAAAAAAAAAAAGTAGTAATTGATTACTTACTGATAACATTTTTTGAAAATTTTAAATAAATAAAATAATAAATCTAGCCTGAATGACGTTGGCCTATTTCACATAATGCAGCCTCAATACCTGGCCCACCGGCTTTTTTATGTTTCTTATTGAGCCATGAAGAAACAAAAGCTCGTTTTACTAAGCCAGAACTTGAGGAAGCTACAAAAATTCATATATATCCAATGACATATTACTATACTAACAATATTACATAGCGTAAAATATTTCTGCGTAAATGATTAATTTGCGTATTAATTAGATTAATTAGCATAATTATACGATATTCTTACCGTAATGTCGATTATTCGAATTATGCATTTCAGATGATATTATGCTCGATGAACAATCACTTTCTCTTTGATTCCAATTTTGCATCTAAATTTTGCGAAGCTTAAAAAATTATGAAATGAAGTTTTAATCAAAGTTAACCGAAAAAGGAATAGATATGAATATGTATATTTATTGATTTTTTTTATGAGATTTCAAGAATTTTTCAAATTTTGGTTGAACAAAACAAAATGGTTGAAATCATCGACAATATTCTAATCGTTTAATTCAGAAAATTGATTCAAGTACAGTAAATTAGACGAATAGTTTCATTGTAAAACAGCGCGAATACTTTTAATAAACGTAAAGTAAATGATCTTATAAAGATCGTTTAGTCGCTTTACAAAATAAACTTTGTATTTATTAAATCGATAAAGATCGTTTACTTTTAATCCATTAAAAGTATCGTTATGGTATTGAGCAAATATGCAAATATGAATGATAAATATTTCGATGATTCAAATATTTTAATCTTGGTGACGTTTGCTTTTCATTTAAATTCCTTTATCTTATTTTTATAATTCTAACATTTTTGAAGTATTGGTAAGCAATGAAGCTTTAGAAGTTTATTCGCACTATTCGATTTGTTTTTAGATGATTTCTGTCATTTTTTTTTTGTTTTTTGTTTTTTTTGTTGTTGATGGCAACTTTATTCTAACCTTAATATCAATTACTTTCCAAGTTTTTGACCAACACAAAAATTTTTGCTTATCTCGTGACACCGTAAGCCGAACACCTAGTATTAAATATCGACATAAACTTTCTTTTTGTTGCTAAAATGAAAAAAAAATTGTTTAAAAAATTTTTTTTTGAGAAGACTAAATTGAAAAAATTTTTCTTTAAAAAATTTTTAAAAAAAGCGGCGTAAAATTTGAAATTTGAAATTCGGAAATTTTGAATTTTTGTTTTTTAATGAATATAAAATATAAAAAAAAGTCATGATAAAATTAAATATCTGTAATAATGATTCTTCTGTAATTTCAATAACTATTAATATCGTTCTATGCTCGTAATATGTAATGCTATTCCGGAATTATTATCCGGTTAACCTTTGGTAATAAATCAATCTTAAGTCGTAATGCTAATGGTGGTCCGTCAAATGCGATTGTCAATGGTTTGATAGCTTCTGCGCATAATTGCGTAAGACGAAAACCGAAATCAACCAAACGTACGGTAACCGTTTTTGTCATTTGATGACATTCCTCAATAATAGCACGAGCATAAGATTCAAACTAAAATAATTAAATTGCATTGCATAATAGAAATTGATAAATTGATTATTAAAAGAAAGTAAAAAAAAAAAAGTTTTATTATTAAATCAAATTGACGTGAACACGTCAAACACACGGGCAATATGAGATCATTACAAATTGATTGATTAAAAAAATATACAGTATGATGAAAAAGGTAGCTTTATGAAATAAATAATCAATCAAAGCGATTTTTGTCAAAAATTTATCGCCAAGCAGTTATCATTTTAGAGCTAGACTTTTCAAATATAATTTAAACATCGAAGATTACGATTTACAGTTGATATTCAAATTTCTATTAGATTGATAATATTTGGAAAAGAATATGCATTTAAGCATTTTTGTTAACAATGATAGTAATAGTAATTGTTGTTTATCAAAGAGTATTATTCAAATCTTTTTACAATTATTGCAATAATATTATTTGTTGTTGTTATTATTGCTATTG
The DNA here is from genome assembly GCA_028564675.1 of Onchocerca lupi. Lineage (NCBI taxonomy): Eukaryota > Metazoa > Nematoda > Chromadorea > Rhabditida > Onchocercidae > Onchocerca > Onchocerca lupi. The sequence goes on along the minus strand of JAOVVO010001024.1, from coordinate 12,963 downwards.
TTTATCATAAATTGTTGTTGTTGATGTTTCATTATTCAGATTTTCGTGCAATAATGGTAGTAGTTATTGTTATTGCTATTGTTATTATTGCTATTGTCATTATTGTTATTGTTTATCATAATGCCTTTGCGCAAATATTAGTAATAGATTTTTTGCTTTTACAATGTGTTATCTGTTGTTGTTCTTATTGAATAATAATAGTTGTTGTTATTGTTATTCGTTATTATTATTGTTGTTGTTGTTATTTTGTTTATTTTAATTAAATTTGTCATATTTTACATCATATTTTATCACATTTTGTCAATCAAATCATATTTTATCAAATTTATTATATTTTTATCAAATTTATCATATTTTATATATTTTTATCAAATTTATCATATCATATTCAAACCTGTGTAAGCTCACGAGCAATTCCATCATTTACGATGTCCAGAGGATTAAAACGAGCAAGTACCACACATGGCGTTCCAGGTAACAATTCGTCCCAGTCTAGTGGTTTCATTGCTTTCAATATCACGTGTGATGCGTCAAAACACGGCGGTCGATTGCCATCACATAAACGAACCCATGCATAAGCACCTTCTAATTCAACCACATATACCTAAAATTGAGAAATATTAAATATAAATTTTTCAGATAATTATTGAAATTATTTAAAATCATTTTTAGAATTTCTAGTAATTATATGATAAAATTAAATAAAATATGATGAAATTGTGTCATAAGCAACTTAAAGTTTATTTAAATTTTCTTATCAATTAATTCAAAATATGATAATTTAAATGAAATGATGATCTTACTTTGTGAATAATATTGATTGCTAATGGCCTTCCGTTTGGATAACGAACAATTCTTGCTTCTAATTGATTGCTCTTTGTTAATTTCTCATTAATCGATGATATCGTTTCCTCAGCTAATAATGGATTATTTGTAGGTAACTTGATATTATCATCATTTGTTAACTGTAATTATTTGTATAAACAATAAATAAGATAATGATAAAATTGGAATTCTGTTGTGAAAATGAAATTGAATAATTGTAATAGAAAATTTTGATAATTTAATAAATTTTAATTTTATAATCATTAATAGAATTAATCATGCAATTTTTATTTTAACTTATATTTGATATTTTATTTTTATTTTTTACAACAAATTTTCATACTATATAAAATATTTAATTTACTTATTTATCACGACAAAAAAAGAAAAAAAAAAAAAAAAGCTCAAGAATTAATGTATCGATATTGTTTTATAATCGATTTGGCAGTAAACATTTGATGATTTCAGGAGGAAAGAATAATGAAAATAATTTTATTTACTTCATTAAATGTGGTACCAAGAGTACCACGAGTGATCAGTTGTCCTTCATCATCTTCCACGTCTGATATTTCACCTGCTAATGCTGCTAAAATTGCATATTATTGTATAAATTTTGAAATATACTAATTTATCATTTCCTCTTTTTTTTGCCATTTGATTGAAATTTTTCATCAATAAAAATAAAGTTAAAATTACTTAAGTTTAATTTGCTCTTTTAAACTGTTTCAAAATTTGCGATAAAATTTTATTTGAAGCACTTAAATACTTGGATATAATTTAGCTATTTTTATACTTATTGACATTTTATTGCTTTTTGTTTAATTATTTGAAAAATTTAGCCCTTTATCAGAATTTAACTAAACAACTTCAATAGTTATTTAAGCCATCTGCTACCTCGGTTTTATCCCAATTAAGAATATATGTTCTATCATTATTCAATTTTATTCAAAATTCTTTTCCAAATTAATTACATAAGCTAATTAATTCAAAAGTATCGAAAGTATTTTTTTTTTTTGATGAATAAGCTTATAATGGTGATTATCGATGACAATTCTATTATTATCAAACAATTATTACTTGTGACTTTTTTTTTTTGGTAAATTTTAAATTGACTTATTCGATTGAAAATTCTTCAATTATGCGAATCCGATTTGTTTGAAATTATTAAGTTTCTTTTTTTATTTATTTATTTTTTTTTTGATGTCAAATATAATTTACGATTAATCGATGATAAATTTTAATGTTATCGGAAAATTATCATTCTTAATTTTGTTATTAAATTTTGAATAAATTTATTCTAATTCATTTAACAAGTGAAGCAGTCTTTGTATTTCTAATTTTTCTACTTTAAATTCCACTTTTTAAATATTACCTTCAATATCACAGTAAAATTTTGCTACTTTTTGTTTATTTGGTTGTTTTAATATTTTGGATGCTGATACATTTTCACGATTGATGTTACTAACATTTATTTCATGCTGCAACAAATGAAATAATCAAAAACAAAAGAAGTGTGATACGCAAATATCAAATTCTGGTGAAAACAGAAAATTCAGAATTTTAAATTTACTTAAAAAAACTCACTTAACACTACTGATAATCTTTCAAATAATATGAAGTAGTTTGATTAGTCAGGATTGAAAAATGAACTTGCCGGATGAATTCGATTGATAGCATTAATTGATGGATATGTTGATAAACTTGAATCATGAACTTAAAATTAAAAGAAAATTCCATTACTAAATTACTATATTCTTAAATTATCCAATTATTAAAATTCTATTACTAATTATACTGCTAATATTCCATTGTTTTGAATGGACCCAGCCCAATTTATAAATTCTGCATAATATAAACATCACTGATAAGATTGTCAGATTATAATTTGAATTTCATTACAAATACTGTCTATTATTTGCAAATATCATTGATAAGGTTATGAGATTCATCAATAATATGTAGATTTATCATTATGCAATGTGGCACTAATTAAACATCATCTTAAAACTGTCGTCAGGTGCTACTGCATAATTTTTTTCAAATAATTTTTTTTTTAGTTTTTTTTTTAATTTTTTAAAATTGATTGCCACTTTTTTTAACAAACCATTTCGATTATAGAAATTTTGTTGGGTTTCTCGGCGGATAATTGATTTATAATTATTACTGCAACCAAATTGTTCATGTTGCTGTTGTTTCATAAGACCTAAAATTTGAAGCAAAAAAAAAATCAAACAAAAGACTGAAATTTTTATTATTTTTTATAAATTTAAAAAAAATCAAAGAATTTTGTTGTTTTTCATGCGTTTATTTTTTTAAATAACCGAAGAAGCAAAAAAATAATTTATTATTCACCTTTATTATAAATATTCGTTACATCTTTTAATTGATTGCCATTTTTTTCACCCTATAATTCATTTGATTATAATTTTATCTAGTATATTTATATATAATTTTTCAATTTCAATACATTTTGTATTTAATTTAATTTAATTTAGGCCTTTATGCTGATTCATGTAAATTCTTCGAATTTAATACTACTAAATATGTTGAATATAGTGTATTTTTGCAGTTATTATTGCAATTTTATTTTTAATTATAGGATTAAAAAACTAAAAATTAATATTAAATATGAACGTGGCAAAAGCACTGATAATGTTCTTATCAAATTTAATCAGTAAAACATAGGCAAATTTAAAAAATTATTTATTTATTTTAAATTATTTTAAAATTTCCAGATTGTTGATGCATTAATTGAATACAAAAAAGAATTAATTGGCACCTGTGTAATAATATTATCACTAATTGCAATCCGTTTTAGCGAGATACTTTATATTTCACCGTTGGTGTTATTATTTCATCAGAATCCATCACAAATTTTGAGATTTAACAATTCGAATTTAATTTCGATTATTCCATTGTTATACACAAGTACATATATTTGAATGCTTTCTATAGTAAAAACTTTGGTCCAAACTTTTTTTAAAAATCCAATATAAATTATAACCTTTTGCCTTGTCATCATATTACTAATGTTGTACTTGAATGGTTTAGTGATATGAAAGTGTAAGCATGCCATTACATATCGATGTCGTAAATCCTTAATTTTTAATAATTTAATTGAAATTATTGTTTGTTTCTAAAACAATTGCTCAAATAATTATAAAATTGATGTAACTATAATTTAATCAATTATGATTCATTACTTGTTTCATTATAGTGATTATAATACAAATGAAATTAGGTAAATTATGCACAAAGTAATTTGTGGCATAATAATGATATACTCAATAATGCTAATAAAATGTTTTTATATCAAATTTGTCAGGATTCTATTAAAATTGTGTATTTTATTAAATAATTGTGAGATAATGATAAGAAATAATATAGTATATAAACTATATTATATCATCGATTAACAGCTCTGCTAATTTTTAAGAATGCAATGATTTTTTAACAGTTTTAATGCAAAAAATTTTCGGATACTTTTGGATACTTGATTTTTGTTTATTTGAGTTACGATTATGATTATTTGTCAACATTATATTATAATGTCGTAATTAAAAGTAGTATCTGTTGTGACATCTTTTCTGATATACAAAAAAAATTAGTACCTAAAAATTTTCAAGTATCAAAATTTATTATAATGTTGACTAATAATCACAATCTACCTCATTTAGAATTCATATGATTATATTTCCAACAAAAAGCCGAATAAATATGCAAAATCATAACTTTATATTCTTTCATGATATATTCCCCGTGATCTAATTTTAATATAATTAATACTAAGTATTAATTACTTCATGTGATATACGAAATAAGTATGCAAAATAAAAATAATCGAATCTCCTTCTATGATTTATGATGATATTTTCCCTAGCTAATTTTAATCTAATTAATATTAAGTCCTAATTACTTCATATGATACATCGGCATTTCGGGCAATTGTTCGAATTTGTTTATCAATTGATTGTATTAATTGTAACCATTTCGTTTCAATACAACCAATATCCATCGCATAAACAAAGAACCGAAATGCAACGGTAACTTTACTGCAATAAATTAAAATTTATAAAATTGCAACGTTTTATATGGTCACATCTTTAATGAACAATGAAGTAAATGTAAATTTGCAAAATTTTTTCAAATTTAAAAATTTTGAATATTATAAAGCAAAATATGATAAAATATATTTGATAATCAATACATGTTAAAACAAGAAATTGTAAATATTTAAAAAAAGATAAAATTATTTCATTTTAATTATTATTATAGTAGCATAAATTTATTTTCATACATTTTGAAATGATGGAATTGAAATGGCAAGTTAAATAGTTATTTTTCTAATTATAATATACAATCATTTGAGGTTTTGCAAAATTATGAAGAAATCATTCTACTAATAATAATCAGTGCAATTAGTGAATCTTGTTATTACTTTGCCTTATAAAATAATTCGTATTTTCCACATTGATATAATTTGCAAAAGTATCCATTGGTGTAGTTTATAAAATAATAATTTATGATTATTTCATAATCAAATTATTTTTTATTACATTTTATCATAGAATTATTATTGTTCTATTTTGCCAATTTTTTTCATGTGTATTATAAAAAAATAAAAATTGTTACAAGATAGTCGGATGATTTATTAAAAGTTAAAGTTTTTAAATTTTATTGTATTCATTTAAATTTCTGTGGAGTTGTTCAGGTGTAAAACTGTTTTATGGAATCAAAGTTATTTGATCGAAAAGATTGAATTCCAAATGATATTGTTGTCGCTGATTGCTGTTGTTGATTAGGCGCTTTTCAATGACCTTTCATCAGCAATTTTATGACCGATTTTGTAAATAATTGGTTGTCATAATCCTTATGATTAATGTTTTACATATTTATGACATAAATTTGTTTTCAACTATATATCATCGATTATTGAAATGACATTTGATTAAATATTTCAAAAATTTCAATCTAGAATTCAACATTTCATAAATTTCCGTCGAAAAAAAAAATTGCTAATTAAATCATGATATTAACATCATCGATTCATTTACACTAGAATTCATTTTGCTTTTATTGAGAATATTTTTTATTATTCAAAAGATTAAAGTTTTATTTTTTCTTTTTTTATTTATGACATCAAGACACAATTGATTTAAAAACAAATACCGAAAAAATAATTGGAATAGAATTGAATTAAACAACATTCCTTGAATGGAAATGAAACAACGAAAGTTAGTAAGAAAATTAAGTTCGAATTAAAATTTTTTTAGATAGGCAGTGAAATTAAATCAAACTGTATCATCTTTGGATCATCTTAGATTAAACAAAAATTCAGATCTTATCATGATGCTTGATAAGTAATAAAAATAATGCTAATGTTTCCTTTATCAGTCTTTTGTACAATCTTTTCTTTACTTGAAAGTTAGAGAAGATTGGATTTTACTTATTTAAAGTTTGATTTAACTTTCTCTGATATTTCGTATTATATATATTATTAATATAAATGTTTAATATGAAAAGTTTAGTGCTTAATTAACCATCTTCTGATCTTATCATTTATATCAATTAACTTGCAATGTTTTTCATTATATTTACTTTCAATTAATTCACTTTCTCTGGAATTCATCAAATTTAAATGCCGTATTATCATTGTTTTTTTCATTATTTCTTCGTTATTTTCTTCTTTTTTTTTTTTTTTTTGATTTCATATTGACATATTAATCTAATTAGTAGTGAAATAATTAGCAAGTATTTTATAATGTTTATTAGTCTACCAACTTTTCAATGATTTATTTCATGCAAATTTTATGTTTGAAATTCACTTTAATATGAAGGAAAATTACATATCATAAAGACAAGGACAGCAATGCAGGGTTTAAAAAAAAATTCTTTTATTTGTATTTAATTTTGTTTAAAAACATTGATAATATTTTTTTTGTATATTTTAGACATCTATTTTTGCAAAATTTTCACAAATAAATCTTTTTGAAATGATGAAGAATTGGGCAGAAAACGATCAAACGAATATTTATTTTATAGATCGTATATATATCTGTACATATTAAAAGATAATAAAGAAATGATAAATGATAAGCTAAAGGTCACGAGGTGAAGGAGGAGTTGTTACATTTTATCAGCAAGAAATATCAATCAGAACGAGTTTCGATCTCGACAAGAAAAAGTAATAATTGAGAAAAAGAAGAGTGAAAAGATAGAAGAGAAGTGAGAGAATCGGATAGAAAGAAAATAAATAATACGGAACATACCTGTTATTGGTCCTGTTCTGACATCTCATCAGTATTAAATGGTCATCAGTTGGTCATTTGGGTCAAAAAGAAAATACCAATTCATCATGTTAATATTTGCTATTGCCAAATCGTATTTACTGTTTCTACTACTACTTCCATATCAAATTCAGTACATAAAAGAGGCTCATTCATTTCATCCGGATATTACGAACAAGGAATTCCAGATATTTACAATTCCGGATTTTTGAAACCATTTCCGGGAAATTTCTTTTTTCACAATAATAAATTCCTTACCCGTATTTCTTATATTTATAGCCAAACGATACGCAATGTTTTGCCATCGGCGAGTAATTTGAAGAAGAAATTCACCGGACGAAGCATCCCTCATCATTTGTCGTAAAAAAGTTATGGAAATTATAAAAATAAAACATTCCAAAGAAAGATGACATTTTTCTCAATAAATTGAATAGAAAAAGCGGATTTAACTTCTGAAACTTTTGTAATTTCTTAAAAATAATTCAATAAAATACTTTCACCATAAAGTCTAATTATGAAATTTTGCAAAAAAAATTTTTTTTCTTCAGATTCTGGTGAATTGTGTAAAATTATAGACCGAATATGCCTTCAACCTTTTTCTTCTTTTTTTTTTTTGCTCAAAACACTTATGACGAATCTTTTGAAGGCTATAATTTTTACAAAAAATAATTTTAGCTTATGAAAAAATTGTATTAAAAAAATCATCGAAAATTTGAAATTTCAAATTCCTTTCATTTCTAGCCATTCATATCGAGCAACCTACCACTGATCTCATATACTATTCTTGATCTTGTAATCAAATACCAATCTGGATGTTTCTTTGAGTCATATGTCAAATTAATATATCTTACGACTAGAGAAACATTCAGTATGGTTATGGTTCACTGAAATGTATGAATTCGATTTACTTAATTTAAAAAAAAAAAAAATGCGTGAAATTTGAAAATGAAGACCATTTCCAACTTCGATCTAATTCATACAAAATATTAATTTATTAAAGCATATTTATGGTCCATTCATTTGATTGAAAAAAAAATAAAACAAAACATCATTTTGCAACTTTTCTTCTTAAATGTTACAAAATTTTGTTACTCTAGCAAATGGAACATTTATCGTGACAGCATATTCCGTTTGTTTTAAAAAACTGTTTGAAATATTAGGAAAAAAATAAAAAGTAAAACTTTTGCTATAAAAATTCAAGTTAAAATTAAAAGAAGAAGAAAATATGAAAGGAATGATTGGAATGATTCAATATTCGATTATTTTAGGATTTGCGATATGTTGTAATTGTATATTATACTAAAAATAAATAGAATGAGAAATTTAATTGTAGTAAATCATAGATTTTGAATGAATTTCTATCTTCTACATAAAGAAATACGAAAAGATTAATTACTAGATATCATTATTCTTAAAAAAAAAAAAAAATTGAAGAAATCTGAGCGGAATTAATGCCAAGATTATTTTAACTAGAATGCCAAGATGGTAGATAGATAAAGGATCATATTATTTTAAATAATACAATATAGAATTAGCATTATTATAAGTCCGATATATCGATACATATCATTTTATACATTCCCATTCAAAGTGGATGAAGAAATTCTCAAAAACGAACTTAATTTATTTGATGAATACAATGATCGGTGATCAAAAAAACAAAAAATTTGTGACCTGTCTGGAAACATTGGCATGACCTCAATCATATACATTATTTATTGATGAAAAATCAACAAAACGAATTGTTTGGTTTTTTTTTAAGCTTTCATGAGAATATTACAATTGATTTACATATGAAGATTTAAAATTCTGCAAATTAAATAAATAACAATTCAGCAGTCTGATCACATTTCACTTTGTAAATAAAAAGTATTCCACTGGAAGAGTAAAGTAAAAAAATAAAATCATTTATGAAATTTCAAGAAAAATTAATCAAATTGAAGATGTAATATTGATTAATGATTCTTTGAGAACTTTAAAGAAAAAAACTACCATCAGAGCAAATTAAAAAACCTTTATCAATGAGATATACATCGATCTAAACTAATAATGATATATACATTAAATTCCCTCCAATATTTACGATATATATTTAAGGCATTTACTATTACTTGTTCGCAAACAAAATTACTCATTAATTTCAAAATAATTGATTTGCACTTACGGAATCGTTTTGAAATTTTCAATCAGAAAGCAAGTGAAACGTGATAGAAAATTTTTTGGAAATGATATTCAATTTGCATGAATTAAAAAATCGTATTTTATTCTGTTCGATTATTTGAAATATATTTTAAAGAACAAGTTTGAAAAACAAATCTGTTATTTCTTCAGAAATTGTAAATAAATTAATGGATTTCTTAACAGTACCGTTATTTAAATACACCGAAAAAAAAATTTAATCGAACATTCTTCCATCGATAAGCCATAATAAATCAGAAATTTGCGAGGAATTTTCTCTATTATTATAATTTGAAACTTTTGGCTCAAGTTTTTTTTTTTTTTTTTTTTTTTTTATTAAATTTCAGGCAGTAGTTTATGAATATTTTGTAAGAACAACGGTTTATTCAATTAAATTAATTCTGATAATCGCATCGAATATTTAGTCTTGCAAATTCAATATTGACCAAAAAATTTGAAATCCTGAAACTTTCTTCCTTTTGATTTTTCCAATAATTGCAATAAATTATAAGGAAAGGACAAATAAAAAAAAAAAAAGTCAAAATAAAGGATGAAGAGAAAAGGAAATAAAACTCATATTACTTTTTTAAATAAGCAAATCATAAATAAAGGCAAACTATAGATATGATTCATAATAATTTAATTCAATAATCAATAATGATTTTTCCCTAATCTCATCCTAACTTCTTGAAACTATAAATTTGCAATTAGTTCAACTGTAGCCATAATTAATTGTATTTTATTGTTAGTTTTGGCAATCATAAATGCGATTTCTAATAGTACTCTATTAGAATTCGAATGAAAGTAAAAAAAAAGTGTCAGTATTCAGCCTCATCCTTAGTTATTATTTCCCGCAATTGAAATTCTGAAATCCATAAAATAGCACAACAGTGTGCATTGTATCAGTGATGATAATTTCTTGCGATTTATTTTGCATATGGCAAAAGTGATGCAGCAGGACACCTCAAATGACTTAAGTGACAGCACCATTAATTATATTGTCGCTCTTGTAGTGCTTTATTGAATTCCGTATCATTGATTTATTAGAAGGATTAAACATGTCGCTCACCAGAATAGTTTTGCGAAATCATCACTTGCGATACCGGAATCTAGAATTTCAACATTAGTGGATTCATTACATTGTGCTCCTATCTAAAAATAGCTACATAATAATAAGGAAGCAAACTTCAATTTAATCAACAGGGATGTTGCTAAATTAATTAACGACAAATATGAAAATGAGTTTTCGTATTTTCTGACATAACAAATATTTTATAACTTGTCGACGCCTTCCAATTTGAAAAATTGTTCCGTGCATTTTGCACAGAATTATGCTGCAAAATTTAATGGGAAATGAGATTAAGATGGTCAATACCAACAATCCTAAAATTTTTACGCTAATTGATCATTGATCCTTCATGTTGCTTGGACGATCCAATACTTTCAATGTTCTATGTCTCCAATATTCGCAGTGATTCTATGCCTTGTTTCGGCATTTTACAAAATATTATTATATCGACGTAAGCTGACGAGTAAAGAATGATGAATAATGATTTCTGATTCTCAAGATTCTCAAATTAGTTAATTTTGTGTAATTTGCAAGGAAAAATATGTGGAAAAATTGAGAAAAAATTTCTTTACGGCAGTTCTCGCTGTTTTAACTTTTCTAAATGAAATCGTCCTTTATCTCAAAAATCGTAGTTATATTTAAAAAATGGCAGAATGATGTATGAAAAAAAAAATGATTTTAAATGAATTTTGATCAATAGTAGATGCAAAAAAATTAAGATGGTCGATCATTCCACATTTTCAGTATTTATCTGATTTGCAATTATTTGGTCTTTGTATTGTTAATTTTTTATGTAATATGATGAATTGATATAATACCAGAAAATGTATAACTGCAAATCAGATTAATTACGAAACTCTATGAATACCACAGAACTTGAACAGACAACGACAAATCGGAATCTCGTATCTCTATAAGAAGTATTAAATTTGATGTTTGCAAGTTTTTTTCCATTAAATTAAAATTTTCATTAGCTTTCAGCAGCACTATAATAAATCAGAAAGCAAGAAAATAGTAAAGGAAGTCTCCAAAATACATCTTAAAAAAAAGAAATCCTTAAAATTGCATAAATTATAGTTACCACTTTTAATCATTTTAATTATTCTCACGTGGTATCCGTTTCTTAGGAGTATCAATGGAAAATGATTCAATTTAAAGAATGAATGCATTAGTATCAATCATTAATTCGCAAAAGATTCAATTACTGGCCCGTTATTTTTCGAATTACAAAAATTTTTTCCAAAATTTTCGTATTCACAGTAGAGAAAACTCATTGTCAGTTCAAGTTCTATGGTATTCATGGGGTTTCGTAATTTACTGATTTGCGTTTATACATTTTCTGGCACATCAATTCATCATATTACATGAGAAACTAACAACACAAAAATCATATAATCGCAAATCAATAATGTGACCATTTGTCTCATATATCGAGAAGCAAACATTTGCTGGCACTCCAATAAGAATGTTCCGTTGTATGCTTAATGATTTTTATTTAATTTTATTCTTCCATTTAACAAAATTGACAAACAAAAAAAACTCTTTTGACACTCATTAAAAAAAATTAAAAATTTAGTTGAAGAATTAAGATTATTGAAAATGCATGAAGCAGAATTAAGTATGAAAAAATTTTATTAAGATGGAACTTTATTTCTACTGTTATTGATATAAAAATTAATATTGATATGTCATCCTACTAATTAGATTTATTCGTCATTTGAACAATTTCTTTTGAAGTCGATTCACACGATACAAAGAAATTACTGCTAAACAATTTATTGTCATTTGCAATTTGAATTCATCGCCAGATTTATCGGAAAATTGTGGAAAATCATACTCTTAATCATTGTTTCTTTAAAAAAATAGGTGCATCCCTCACACTCATATGATTTTTAAGCAAATTACTTCTATTTTTTTCTTATTACTATAAAATAAGTAAAATAGTTTTCCTTATCATGTGTATTATTGTGTTGCACAAAAGATCGACACTATACCAAGCAATGTAATATATATACGACAGTTATTCGTTTATTAATTTTTGTCTGACAGAATTATTTTCTTGAGAATTCTATTTGTCAGTCGTATTATGTATGTATTGTTCGGTTTTATTTATCTGGTCGAATTTAGCATGAAATTTACAATTTGATTTCAATCAATAAAATCACTCCTTGTCCGTAATGGAAAGTATCAAATATTGTTTTATGCATAAGTATTTCTGCAATATCATTCTAATGGGTTTTTTTTTTCCACTTCTTATATATTTTTTAATTATCGATGTTAAATAAATGAAATAGAGTTACATGTCGTCAAATGAAAGTATTTATTACTTAATTTGCATAAATAAGTTAAGAAAAGGATCGAACACTGCAAAGCTTCATGAGTTACAGAGCTTACAGAAAAATTGAAACTTTAAGCATTTTAAGCATTTAAAAATTGAAACTTTAAGCAAAAATTGAAACTTTAAGCAACTTTAAGCATTCCATTTACTCTGTGACTGCATTTATTGCATTCTTCCATTTACTGTGTGACTGCAATAAGCAGATTTTAGAAAACTTTATGTAGCGAATAATAGTGAATTTGAGGACAAACAAGTTATAGATAAGT
>JAOVVO010001023.1:0-20956 GCA_028564675.1 Onchocerca lupi | reverse complement strand
AGCCTAAGCCTAAGCCTAAGCCTAAGCCTAAGCCTAAGCCTAAGCCTAAGCCTAAGCCTAAGCCTAAGCCTAAGCCTAAAATCTAATTTCCTGGAATGCGTGATTTAACTATCGTTTTTGAGGAAAATATTATACCATTGATGATGATAAATAGTAAATAGATCTTGCGATAATAAATGAGTCTTTTCTTTAATAACGATTCAGTTGGCGAATTCGCATGCCTTTTCTTTCATTTTTCAATGATGAATTGTAATGATGAATTTTCAATGATGAATTTCAATGATGAATTTTCAATGATAAATTGAATTGAAATGACATTTTTTTTGAAGAATCCTCCCATATTTTCATATATTATATGAAGGAAAATAATGATAAGGCCTTAATTCATAATCTTTTCAAATGTTTTAAATAATTTCCACTAATAGAAGCATATATGAAAAGTAATTTCTATTCCCCATGACGCAATTTTTATGCTTTATATTTATATCCTCAATAAATAATTAAAAAAATTAACAAATGCCAGGTATGCGTTGCATTACTCCCTTTCATTTATGCTTATTAATTTATGCTAATTAATTCATATGTATACTTATTAATTTATATGTTTATATGCTATGTCATAAATATGTTGTCAAGGAAACAAATTAAAGAGATAAAAGTTACAATGCTATTAAAGGAAACCGCTATGGAAGCGAGGAATATTTAGTTATGTTTTAAAAAGTATATTTGCGTGTTTTTTTGAAGAAGCATTAGAAAAGACAAAAAAATCCATTAGAATTAATGATTGGTATTTCTGGATGATTACTGCTGAAACAATTCACTATAGATGATTTAATCTGCAGGAACTAGAATTATCTGTTTATACGAAATTTTTATACATGCTGGATGTTATATAGCTAGCATTCTGAAGCAGATTTAGGATTCCAACTGATTAGAAATTGAAATTTCAGTCTACTTCCCAATACTAAACAAAAATCGAGAAAGACTATCGATTAGAAATGATCAAACAAATACTAATTGCCGTTGGATGACGAAGTCTCATAATATACACAAACAATCACATATTAGCTACCACATTTCAAGTTTTATGCTAGTTATTTTAATAAAGTTTCATGAAAATTTCAATGATATCTTTTCGAGTGAAAATCAATCCTAAGGAGGCGGGTTAATAACTTTAGTAATGTTGGCTAAGATGAAGTACTTCAATTGAGATATTGCTCTCATTATTATTATTGCAACAAGTAGTTTTCTGTCACATCATCATCATTCAACATGTTGCTGATATCCTAAGGATAGATGGACCGATATCTTTTCATAGTGCTGAAATAAGATTACAATATTTGCTTTCAAACTAAATTCGAGTTTTTATGTTGAATTCAAATATTGAAGTTTCAACAACATGTTGAAAATAAAGGAATAATTCGAATTCAAACTTTTTTGTTAGATGCCTATCCTGAGATATGAAGAAAAGCAATTTTTTTTAAACTTTTTTTCAAACCCGCAGTCATATCACTTATGCTCATCTCTTTTATCATTCCGAAAACTTCATTGATTTGTCGAGACGATCAGAAAAACAGCCGCATAGATCTATATTAATTAGTACATTACATTTCAATTTCAATTTGACTACCTTTTTGTTATCAAAATAAATTACTATTTTCAGCGAAATGAACGATACCTTTTATCACAATGGCAGTAACTACTTCAATGGAACTCGTCCGAATACTCCATGTGCAGGCCTGGGTCTGTATTGCCGTAAGTTAATAATAACTGCAATCCAACTTTGACAAGTAATGGCCATATGGGGTGAATTCTTGAACAAGATTTCAAGAATTCAAAAATTTATAATTTTGCTCGAAAATATGTTAAATCGATTTAATAACGAAATGTTTCAAGAGAAATTTATCATCTAATATAACAGCTTTACATTTTTAATTTTAAAAATCAGTATAATTATATTATATTAGCTTTGCTTTCAGGAAGTAAATTTGATATTCTGACACAACTTTATTTTCTGATATCATAAAACAACAAATGAAAGTAGGAGAATTTTCTGATAGAATTATGTTTTCCAGCAGAACTGTTCACCGTGGACAATTTAATAGTTTTCATTTTAACGATTGGCAACTTCGTCTGCATTCCTTTCATGTTATATTTGGTATTTGTGAAAGTGAAAGATAGTTTTTTCAAATATTTCACACTGAATATAATGTTCACATGTATCTTGTCAGCTTTTACTGCTCCTCTAAACGATATAATTTTCATTTACCGTCATTTTGATCGCAGTGAAGAAAGCGAAATTTATTCGTAAGTTCTGTTCAAATTTAGACAAAAATTCTTTCCACACACTTTATTTTTGATAAAATTGTTTTAAAATTTTACATTCTTTGTCCGTTGCATTACTAATAGTTATGTGTTTGAATCAGAAATTTCTTAACGAAATTTCAGCTATATTGCGAATTTCAATAATGCGATAATTTTGAAGTTTTAATGAAATAAGAAGATGCTGTTGTATTTTTAGGCTTTATATTGCACTCTGGGCGTCACTATATACCGATCTTGGATTCATGTGGTTTCATGCTTTAATGCTTTACGCAGCTATAGTTTCGTACTTACCTTACGTGAAACCTATTTTCTATGCAAAAAAATTTGCGAATAAGTGATTTCATTTTATTACTCTTCATATCTTCTGCTTGCATTTGATCAATAACTTCACGATCTCATAATATATTTGTTAACATTATGCATGGTTTTAAAATCGTCAAAATACAATTTCAATATTGAAGTAAGATAAGAAATATGTCTAGTAGTCGATTTCTGGAAAAAATGCTCATTCGTTTTTTTTTCCTTTCATGTATAATCTTGACTTGAATTTGAAAATCATTGTTCTTTTTGTTTCCATCCTTCTCTTCCACCATTTTTTTTTTTCAGAAGTCAGATACCGTATTATGCTGGGCTGCATATTTCGGTTCTTCTTTGGAGTGGTTTTATGACCTTACCGTCGTACCGATCCAAAAAAATTTTTTTTTTACCTTATGAATTGACTAATATTACATTGTTTATCGCATTGTTCATTGTTGCTCTGATGGTAAGATTTTGCAAAATCTGACAATTTATAAAATTCAAAATCATCTTATACTGGAATGCAAAAGCATATGAGGATATGATTTTCTTGGAAATTGTGCCAAAAAAAGAAAAATAATTCTATTTAAACTTACACTGATTATACATTTCTTTCATCATCTGGGGTGAATTAAGACTTGTGATGGAAAGAGAGATTCAAATGAGGTACTCATTGTTACAGGGAACGATCAAAATCAGTAAATACAAATCGCTTGGGGCTAACTCTATCCAAGTTTCAAAATTACAACACAAACGTTTATATTCATTCATTATATACACTTATTCCATTGAAGTCCTTACTTTGCCAATATTTGGTAAGTTTTCATCGTTTTGATCATTCTAATACTGATTCGGGTCAGGTGGTAATAGAGAAAACTTGTCATAACATTGATGCATTTTACTGCGCTTATAATCTCTACTGAAAGTTCTGCCATAGATTCTCTCATCAATCATCTTCAAATTCAGACCGAAAGTAAAAGCATAAAATCAATATTCCTATCAGTAATTAATTTTCTCACTGTTGAAGTAGGAATCATATGTTAGTAAAATTAAAGCTTTACATCTTAACTTCATGATTACAGAATTCTATTAAATTTTCATACTCAAAACTGAAATATTGATGAGAGACTGATGCAAGCATATTTCAGTTCAAGCATGCGCAAAGATTATTTGTATATCTGGTGATTGTAGCTGTATGGCTCTACGTTATTCCATTTATATGCTCGAAATAGTAACTTATTTTTCTAGTCGAGTAATCACTTAAGAAATCACTCGCTTATTTCATCATAGATTATATTTTTTAGTCATTTGTAATGTGAATTTCTCCTGATGAAATTTTCAGTGTTACTTAATTTTAGATGCAGACTATTATCATTGCTTTGGTTACTATTCTCGCATGTGAGCCATTTCGCCGTGCAACCTTTTCATTGTTCATCAGAAAAAAGCAGACTATAAGAGTAAGATCAATTCAAATGCTAAATATAAGACGAAATTCCTGAAAATAAAGAAACCAATCATGCATGAAACTGAAACTTGTCAAGTTCATAATATTCCTTATTTCAAACTTAAATATAAAAATCTGGAATTACATTACAAAAAATGCAAAATTGAATTGGACAATGCAAAATTCAGCAAAATATATGTATGACAATAGATGGGATGATCAAAAATTTTCTAAATATTGCTCAATATGGACACTTACTAGTCCAATTTCCTTTTCAGCTATCCGCTTTAATTATATCAACAGAGGAAAGAAAGATGGAATAGAAACAGCAGAAGAGGACAAATATTGCGCAGTATACTATAAAATCCATGCAAGATAATTAGATTACAATGAAATTTTCACGTTTGTTTCTTTGTCAAATATTTGTATAGATCGTTCTATATTTTGATCTTCTTTTAATAAATATCACTCTTTACAACACATTTCGTGATCCATTTCTTTGAATCTGAGTTTCTAATTGTTTTAGAAAACAAGCAAAATTTCATGCCAAGTTAGCGATAGCTTAAATAATGATATTGTTAATATTCGTAATATTATCTTTTTAAACTTTTCAATATATAATGCTAAAATAAATGACTTAAATAATAGAATCTATGAAAGACAAAAACCAATGAATATTGAAAGATGAAAAAGTGCTGCCCTTCCATTCTAATAATCAGTTGTTCAAGAAATTTGTTTATAAGAATAATTATTCATTCTGTGATATTCTGTAAAAGTCCCCTGCACATTTTTTTTTTTTTTTTTTTTTTTTGTAATCTTAATTTTTACGTTCCGTTGTAAATTCTACTTGACTGTATCATAATCACAATTCTATTTTATCATTTTTTGTGATGTTAATGAAATTTTGGTATTTGTATAAATTTTCCATGCAACAATATATTCCATATTAATATAATGAATGGAATATCCGATAATTTTATTGCAATATTCAACAAATCTATAAATGCTTGACATTGACTGATTATCGTGAAGAATGGAATGTAGAGAATTTTAAAAAATAAGTAATGCCTGTTTGCATTATATGGTGTGATAATTTTCTCCTTGGCTTCTCTCTCTTCAGTGATTCATTTCAGTCCGTTTCGTTTGTTGAATTCATTAAGCCATTCATTCTTATTTCATAATTTCTTTTAATAGAAAATGAAATTGGCAAGCGATCTACCCATATGTAGACAAGGACAATATGCTGATATTTCTTGACAAAATATATGATACTAGTCGTATACTAATAATCTATATAAATAAAAATGCAAATATTCGTTTGTTCAAAATCTTAAATCTCCGAAATTTCTTAAACAGGTTTCTCATCTATATTAATTCAAAATCTGAGAATTCCGAAAGTTCTTACCTTTTGCTTTGAAATTTTGACACAACGGCGCATTCGAATACGCACACATTTTTATATACTTTTTTTATACAAGCGCGTTACTGTAACTCAGTCTGGTTAAGCAGAAAAGAGAAAGCTCACGTTTAGAATATGTTTAATTTTCACAATTCATGTTGGTATACAATATTTTTAGTTGTTCCTGTGTAGATACAAAACTAATTTGGTTTGTCGAATCTAGAACACACAGCATATAATTGTATATGTGAGAAGCAATCGGTCTTTAGATCTAAACTACACAATTCTAAAGATTGGCTCTGACTTTTGTTGACGGTGATTGCAAAGCCAATCAATCAAATCGATGATTATAATCTCTTAAATTGAAATAGCTTATCCGTTGGAATCCGAGGGATGGGAGGAATAAAGACATTTTCACCCTTGAAAAGATCTGTCAAGGTTGTTTCTACGACTTTGTTCACTAATTTTTTTACTACAAGCCGCGTGCCGTTGCAAAATTTTGGATGATTTGATAATTCGCAACATGATAATTAACGAATCGACATTCAACTGCAGCTTATGCAATGGATCCCTGGCGAATCAAGTGAATTCAAAAATTCTGTTGAATAATTAACTGCTTCATCTGCCATTCAATGGACTTGTATGTGACTGCCTCACTTTGAATGTTAGACTGACTAATATTGTTAAGTTCGTAGACGTCTTTATTCTTGGCCGCAAGAATAAAACCAGCCAAGATAAATTCGTTCAGCCAATCGTGATTCTTATAATTGATTTGGATATTGACAATAATTTTTATTCAATTCTTTTTTTGCCGTCATTAAATTGCAAAAGTTATGAGGCAATGAAATTTTTCCTGATATCAGATCGCATCAGCACATTCTATTCTAGTTTCCAGCAGTTGATGTGAAAATACTCAGCTGATCGGTTGTTTTGCAGGTGGACATTTATATTTGTAGTAAATTTAACATTTTGACGTGTGATCATGAAGTGGAGCACTTCAGCTTATCGTTATTCAATGATGAAGTGATAATAAACGAAAAAAAAAGGTATTCACATGTTGCATGATTTTTCACTTGTTTAAAATATGCGATGATTTACCTAATTGAAGAAGAAAACGATATTTACATAATGCATGATTTTTACATACATTTTCCTTAGCTTTGTAAAACTGTATTAAAATATACAATGACTCATGAAAAATGCATCCATGTGTTACATGTTTTTTTATAATAATTTGTAAGTTTATGGTGAAATATACACTGATTTCTGAAATAAATGAAAAAAAAAGTTTACGTGTTCCTGATTTTTTATAACTATTTTTCTTAGTATGGCATAGTATTTAAAACTAAAAGGAGGATAACAATTGTTTTTCTTTTCTCTTTCTTCATTATATTTAAATTATTGCGGTAATACTAATTTATTTGGAAATTAAATATTTAAAAAGAAAATTTAATATCATATTTTGCCGGAAAATCATGAGAGAAGCAAACAGGTCATGTCTTTATAAATAATGTTTAAAATTATAAAAGTAGGATGTTGTATGATTTGCACTTAGTTACACAAACATTCCACTAAAAGATATTAAATCATGTCAATATAAATTAATGATGATAAATGTGAGAAAATTATTTTTATTTAATTTTAGAATTTTATGATCTGATAAACTTTCTCTGCTTTCTTTTACGGTATGAGAGGTTTGAGATACATGTTTAAAAAAATTAATAACTTTTTTGGAAGTTTTACAAATCTCCGGTTCGTATGATGATGCAAATGTGTTGAAGGAACTTTCATGAAAAGTTTTTATTTTTTGTTTGATTTCTTCGAATATATTTAGTCCAACAAACAAAAGCTTTCTATAAACATGAATAAAAATACTTTAATTACATATTGTACAAAGCCACAGTATAAATTAATTCAGCATTCCAGTGAAGAGCATTAAACACGCTAAGTTCTAATTATATATAACTAGCTGGACCCGGCCAGCTGCGCAAGGCCGATCAGCTAATCTACGTGGTATGGGAAAAACCAATATTAATTCCCTACTAAAACTAATTGTTATGGAAAATTATAAAATCAAATGCTTAAAATTCTTGTAAAATTTTTTTTAATGAGCCATCATCTGTAAAATTATCTCTCATTGTCTGCTATGTCCCATGCAGATTTACAACCGCATCAAAACGTTTCCGCTTACAGCTAATAAAGCCATTAATCTTATGCTTGTAAAACTGCCACTATCTTTAGATTCAATTAAACTGTCGTCACATTTTTTCTTTCGTTAACAATTTTTTTCTTCAAATTATTTCAACATCAGTTGTCTTACACCGCAATACGCCCAATTCTTATCATTTAATATATACCCCAATTAATTCCAAAAAAAAAAAAGACCACTCTTTCCCTTTTTATTCCTTCGAATTGGTTCGCTCAGATCCAGACGATCTAAAACCACGCTTGCTCCTGCCCCAGCTCCCAATATTCCCCTTCAAAAATTCAATCGACATCACTCAATTTACTTCACTAAACGCCTAATTTTCTTTTGTATTGTCAATTACATATTAGTCGATTAATACTGTTGTTAATAAAGGATTTAATATAAATCTATTCCTTCCACAGCTCAAATCAAATTTCAAACCTTCAAAAACAATGATAGCTAAAACGTTCAAGAAAGAAAAAGCCAAAAATGAACAAAAATTAATACCCAAAAACATCATGGAATGAATAAGATTCAATATTTTCCAGGTGAACATATATCTACTTTAAATACAAAAAAAAATAATGATATCTAAAACCTAAAGCAAAAAAAAGATGTGAAATGAAACTTTTTTTTTTGAGAAAAAATCTTAATTTCTTTTTTCAATTTAATGATTTTTAATTATTTCATATCTTTTTTCCTAATATCGAATGTAATAATAATGTTAGCAATGACTACTGAAATAATTTCGAATACTTTTTTTTTTGCTGATTTCAGCCTGTTTATGTATGCCTAATTTTTTCTTCAGAGCTTTACATTCAATAACCAAATGGTGATTAAATGATTGGCTTTATTTTTATCTTTTGATATATGGATGATCGAAACAATGCAATGACATGGATCATATGAGGAATATGAATATAAATGATGTGAATATAGGAAAACAAGTGTAGAAAATGAATTAAAAATAAAGTTCGAAAAAAGTTTGGAAAAAAAAGCAAATTTAAAATTATCGCACAACATTTATTAACAGGATTTCCAATAAACTTCAAGGTTATCATTTTTTTTTTTCAGCTGTTCCATCGAATATATTTCGTCCTCACTTTTTTGTTTGAAAAAAGAAGTTCAAAAAACGAAGTTTTTTTTCCTTTTTTCGTTTTTTAAAAAATGATAATGTCATTTTGAAGCCTGCAGCAATGAGAGTGTTAAAATTTCATTGCTGATGAATTCCGTTCATTCAATAAAAAGTTCATTTAATAATGAATTTGCATTCATTGAATTTTAATACTTATGCCATTAAATTCCAAATTGATCGAACTTTTAAATAATTTGTTCCGAAAGTAAGAGGAAGTTGCGCAATTTCGTTTATTCGGTGCATCTTTGTAATTAATTTAATAAATCAGTGGGGGAGGTATCACTTGAACATTATCACGATAAAGAGAATATTCATTGCAAATGGCTCATCATAGCAAAAAGTAGAATTGAAATGAGATGCGAACATTTGATAAAACACATTCAATTATATTAGAACAAAACAGGTTCTGACCCATTGTTTTTGTAGAAGGTCAAAATAATCTAATATTCAAAGAGTCGAGCTGGAAAACTTCTTATCAGCAGGCCGATTCGCCCCCTTCTACTCAACTGATATCAAATCGTTGTATAATTTAAATCAAAGATCATCTAACTTTTGCTTCCTTATATTTCTCGAAACATCATATCTTTTCCTTACATAGTATTCGCAATAATATTCAAGTGAGTTACATAGAAAAGATGCATACATTTTTCTTTTTTAAAAATATTTTTCTCATAAATCTGGCTTATCGTTATTTTTTCCAATTATATCAATAGTTCCAGTTCTTATCAGTAAAAATACAAGTAATAAATAACATTATTTGAGATTTTATATTATTTTAAACAACATGGGAATTTGTCGTAATTCAGAAACAACATGCAAAATATACAAAACATAAAATACGAAATAAAATTAACATTTTAGTACATATGCTGATATGTTGTATGTGCTCTGATTTTTCTTCCTGTTATGCATGCATGCGAATCTAAAATGCTTAATGTCCTATTAAAAATAAAAAAAATTTCTTGTTCTGGTCTCAATTTGGCAAAATACACAGAAAATAATTTATATTCTTTTACTGCATTTAATCAAATTTTTGTTATTGAATTAATTTCCTTCTTAGTATTTTTACCCGATAGAGACATTTTTTATCAGTTGGAAAATATTTAAATATTTAATTCGCTTGGAAAAGCGATATAAATATTTTCTTACAATATCATTCTGATGGAATCGTATGGATGATTAGCATTGCTAATAACTGTGATGGTATCATTGTATCATTGCATATGATGACATTTTCCAACCTTTACCTGTCAAAATGATCGATTAAGAAGTTTCTCAAATGCAATTCAGATTAACTTCGCCAACATTTCAGAATAATGAGATTCAAATGGATTATATTATTGCTGTCACTGATGCTACCAGTAATGACAGCTAACTTCGATATTTTAACGAGAAATAGTGATTCCGAAATTACTGTCGACAAACAAGAAGTCTCATTCAGAAGTCATCGGTTTAGACGGTATAAAGGATATCCTCCTGGTGTTCCTAGGAGTTACCCTTATGGAATCCCTCCACAGTGTTTGTACTGTAATGAAGGAACAGGGCGGAAAGAAATGTTCAAGAACTGGTGGTTGCATGTTAGTTCATTCTCCATATATTTCATATATTTTTAGACTTCAAATTTTACTTTTTAAAATATTCAGAAAAAACAAAGAAAGAGTTTTGTCAGCAATTTTCACCAACAATCTAATTTTATTCTTGCAAAAATAATGAAAACTAAAAGGATTTAATGTCAAAAAGTATTACAACTTTATGGCATTGAATTAACACATTCTTTCTCACTGGTACATACATATTTAGCATAAGAATAGAATGGTATCAGCATTAACCAAAGAAAAAAAAGAAAGAAAGATGAGGATTAAAAAACAAAGGTTTGTTAGAAATAGCAAAACAAAAAATTAATATAAGAAAAAGATAAATTTCAGATACCGTTGTTGCTGTTACCGATGGCAATGTCGTGGATTAAAGCGATGCTCTTTTGAAATTCAACAGAAATTGTCATTAAAAACTACAACATTTCAACCATATATGAACGAAATTGAAATACTGCGACAACGTTTAAAAAATATAAATTTTGTATTTCCGTTCTTTTTTTTTTACAAATTTCTCACTTACGTAATACACAGACTTGATTTGATCTGCCAACAATATAGAAATACAATAATATATAAATATATTTGCTTAAAGCTTTCAAAATTACCCAAAAATTATGTCTTCCAACTGTTCATTTTTGAAAATTAAAGGAACGATATGAAATATCCGTTGCAAGAAGAAATAACTTTTAAATTGATAAATGAAATTTGAGAGGAATTCATTAGTAAATTATTTTATGCTAGGATACAAAAAAAAAGATTGTTGCGACAGAAAATCAAAGAAATTACTAACGAAAAAACTTTTTCTTCAAATTCCACTTTTTTTCTTTTATGACATTATTTCTTCTTTCTTTCTTTTTTATGTCATGCATATTTCAGAAATATTTTCAACAAGCAATGATCCATCATTAATATATTGTTTGATTTGTATTGAGACTATTAGAGTATGACTGTCTAAATAGTTTTATTCTCAGTATATTTGATACTATTGCAATATTCTGCCATCTATAATTTTTGAATTTAAAAACAAATATAATTTAAAAAAAAAACACTTTTTTATAGCGGTTTTCTACTATTTCTGTTTCCTTTACCTTTTTCAGAAATAGGAACAATTGAATAATTTAAAGTTTAATTCAATATTTTTCTGCTGAAAATAAATTACTCGAAGTCTTGAACAAAATAATGATATAATCAGGGAAGAGGCGAGACGCTGGATGTAGTTTATTCAATTCGAGTAAATGCTGATGTAATGTCATAAAATTATGCTATGATCAGACGAAATCTTATATTTGTATTGATTGTAAGGAACGAAATTTCTGCAAGAATGAAGTAAGCTTAAATAAAATCTAGCAATTTGAAATTGGATGATTATCATATTGCCTAAGAACGTCTTCCCACTGATACTGACGTGGGAAAGCTTTTCGTTGATGTAGTTCTCTTATTGCTGATGAACTGACGATGTCCACACTTTCAGACACTGAACCCGTCACTATTCTTGATGAACTGATGATCTGTCGGAAAGGCCGAAATTAACTATATTAGTTTATATTGTAAAAAAAAAAAAAAAAATTTCAAATATTGGCAATTTGTGCTTTTATTTAAACTGTCCAGTGCTAATAACACGCTTTTTTGCTAAATAATTTAACATAAATAGTTGGTGCCATCATCACGGCGCGCCTCTAATGTCATGGTCAGTTACTGATAAGGTTTGTTTATTTTATCATGTTAACAAAAATAGTCTCGCGCAATCGATCTATCGTATTTCATAACTATCAATTAACAATCAACAATTTCTTCTTGCTCCATTATAAAAAAAACAACACTTTTCCATCAACGCTCATTGACAAAATTTTCTTTATCAAGCTCCTATTTCCCATATATAATTTTATTTTTATTTCATTATTGGTGCTATATTTGTAAATTTATTATCCGCGAAGTTTATAATTGACACCAGATAAAGTATTTGTTATTGAACCACTTCTGCAGTCGTCCCACACTTTCTCAAATAATTATATCAAAGCTCTGCCAAACAATCACCTTAAAATATCTTCCAAAGAGGATTCAAACAATTTCCAACATGATCCGAACATTGAAGAGATTGCTGTAGCCGATGCTGGTAATGTGTTCAAGAACTAAACCTGCTGCCTCGAAACTTTCCTTCTTATATGGTCATTCTTGATAGGGCGGTTATAAAGGAAAAAGCAGTACGGCAACTGTTGAAATGCCAGATGCTAGCGTATCAGATGCGTATGCTGTCGCGGAGAGGATACGTAAAATTATATGCCATTTTGAACTGCGCTTTCAGCTCTACTCCGAACGTCAACTCGTATATTAAAAGCTACTTTTAAAAAAGAATAAAAATCCTTATGCAAAATAAGGATTTTGCTTTACTCGTTTAGAGCTCTTTATAATAATTCATTTTAAATTATGCATAATAACTCTACATTTATTTTTAATTATGCATAATAACTCATACAATAGTCATACAAAAAAGATTGATATGGATGAAGATTAAATAATAAGAGACAAGCAATGCTTAAAACACTTAACAAAGAACAAAGATTTAGCCCTAGATTTTTCGAAAATCGACATTATCGCAACCATTTACAATCCTTTGGACAAAGAGCTTGATATTAATTCCTATGATATTCTAGACATATTTCACAATCATTTGCAATCCTTAAATAAAGAGCATGACATTAATCCTTGCAAAACTATAGATAACAGCATTTTTTACAATCATTTAAGCATTTTTGCAACCATTTACAATATATTTTACAGCCATTTACAATTCTTGAACAAAGCACATGTAGCGAAAGTCGCGAAAACTAAATTATATTTTATATAAATAAAAGTAAAAATGTTTTCAATGTGTCGCCGATCTTCTTAATCGTGAAAATAATAAAGGTTGTTGTTTTTTCTCGTATTTTTATCAAATATCTCGCGGTATCTCAAACTTGGGTAATTAAACCTTTATTACAGAAATTTTGATAACACGATAACATACAAACAATTATAAATCAATTATATCAACATAACAATTCAAACGACGATTCGTTAATATAAGAAAAGAGGATAAAAGATATGATTAAGAAGAAACTTAAAAAAAAAGCCCAGACGGTGGAACCAACCGTTCATCCTTCGTTAGCCTTTCTTTTAAATGATGCTCAGAGGAGCATCTCCGTAACATGAAAAGGCTTTTCTTTGTTAGCGCATGACAGCGCTTCTATGGTATGATTTACAACAGTATGAAACAAAGGTTAAAACATTTAACATAGTCATAAAACAAGCTTAAGCAACTTAAAAAGCCATAAAACTGAGCCATTTAATTTGAAACAAAGAGATAAATTTTTTACAACCATCAACAATTACAATTTCGCTTCCTTTAAAACAAAGAAATCACATTTCTCTGGTCTTCCTCTCTCATTTCAGCGACACCATGATTCATGATTCTTTAATTATCTCATTATTATATTCGTTTTAATTTTTCCGTCTCAAATTACTTGCACTGTAAAAAGTTGTTCTATTTGGATAATTATGTAAATTTCTTCAGATTAAAATCTTAAACAACTGCTACATCTATATCTTGAACATCTGGTAGAATTATCTTTTATTAAGATCTTCTAGATAAAGGATTCATCTCATTATGCAAAATTTTCGACGTTTTCTCATTTTGAGAGATGAATCCGTTATCTAACTTGTAATCATTTTAGCATAGATGATTATGCACATCTGTATGCTAATTTATAGCAAAAATGTGTTTCTCATACAACAATCTTCTACGTAGCATAAGAAAACTGTAAGTCACTTTTTTGTATTCTGCTGCTTAATGAAAACCACTCCCACTTCTTAACAAATATAAGCTTGTATATCGCTCGGAAGTTATTAATAATAAGACCTCCTTGCTACCAGCTTGCCCGACACTACAATCAATCCTACGGATACCGCCGCAGCGAAAAACTTCCACGACAGTGCATGAGAATTATCAGTATAATAGATGATGAAAAACAAAGGTCATTGTGCGCAATATAGCTAATGGTTACATGTATGAAATTGCAAATTTTTATTATAAACAACATTTGAATATGTGAGCGTTTTGGTTTACCGACAATAAGAATCATCCCAACACACTTTTTCTCGACTATTAAATGGTCGTAATGAAAAGAGCAAGAAGGAAATATTGAAATATTTCAATATTGAAATATCTTGAAATATTTCATCATGGCAAACAAACCTACAAGATTTTTTGCTTGTGAAACTGACTATGGAAAGGAAAAAAACTATGAATAATAAGTAAACAATGAAAGGAGGAATATTCTTAACTTTTCCATCATTCATCTCTATTAAACGGAGAGATCTTATGAAGCAGATCATTCCAGCTAGAAAACTATTTCATTTTCGTGTGATGAAATGTTTAATCTCACATTATAATTAAGCAAAGATCTTTCTTCAACTGCCACTTAGCATAACAGCAACATTTACAACTTCTAATTTTAGTATAAAAATTTCTAATTGAAGAATTCACTGATGTTTTATTTTAGTTTCGTAAATTAAGGTCGTAAATGATAATATTCTGCATTCAGATTTTCTAAATTCATAATTTTTACCGGGATCGTGCTATTTCTGAACGGTCAAATTTTCAGCCACAAACGGTTGGGAATCAAAATTATTGGAAACTATCCATCAATTTAACACATCATTCTTCTCTCAACCTTTGTGTCATAGTATTGTCAACAATAAGATGGATACAAATGCTCTTTTCATTTGTTAGTGTAGCACAATCAGTCTCCGAATTCCATACATTCCATCTATCCGGAAAAATTATTCATTGGAGTAAACTGAAATGATGAAGAGCATTCTAAATTTCAATTGGCTCGTTGCTTAATTTCATGATGAAAACGTTTGAACCATGATTGTGTATACAGATTAAACGCAACCAGAAAGTGATTGCATGGTCCACTGGGGTTTTTAAATTTCATCTTATTCGCTATTCTTTTTCCATCATTAACTTTGTCATATTGATATTATTGATTTGTAATTTGCAATTCTTGTCACGTTATTCAATATTTTGTAATAAACGTTTAATTACCCAAGTTTGAGGTTGTGCTGCAAACAAATTTCCAACAATCTTTGCTGGTGCCGCGAACCGCGGGCATGTCTGACAGTTTAATCGTCTACATAGAACCGACAAAGAACAATTTGGTGCAATTCATCGATGAAGCCACAGAGTTGGATTCTCAATCAGGAAATCAAAGTCCTCGAGCTATACGTTGGCATAGTGGATTCGAACAATGAAAAATGGCTGAAATTCATCCAAGAGTTTCGCCGTCGCAGAGAAGAAGAAAGAAGAAAAAAATTTACGACGGTCATCAACGAGAAAGGTATTTCAACCTTATTAAATAGTAGTAGAGGAGTGGTTGAAGTTCTAAAATTACACCAAAATGATGTTGAGGCAATAATTCAACAACTAAGTAGAGCCCAAATAAAATCACCGGATCCATAACAAACACCGCAAACAACTGTACAAATCGTAAACTTGCCTTAATTACCATTGCAATATATACAATGGCGACCCTAGGTTATGGAGACAATTTTGGAGTAGCTTTGAGGCGGCAGTCTATATGCATCGGATTTCAGTCTCTCCTGTCTTCCAGGGGAAGCTTTGCTAACCTTCAGGGGTTGCGAATCGCTCCCGAAAATGATGAAGTCAAAAGAGATATTTTAATCAATAAATTCGGGAAATTATCTACCATCAAAAGCTCCCTCTACAGTGAATTAGAATCAACTAAGAGAAGTGAAAGAAATTGAAAGACCAAAGTTGCAAAAAATAGAAAGAGTGCTTCTACAGCAGGAAGCCTAGGTGAGAATCTAGAATATTCTAGCACTGAAAATATTATTGAGACAAGCCTGCCGAATTGGATTATAGATAAATTATACCAATAAAAGACGGAACAGCAGGTATAGTCAGTTGTTAAACTTCGAACATTCCCATCGAAATTGATCAAGTAGATAGGCAAAGAATTCAGATGAATGTAAGCCTCAGAAGTTCCACGCAGAAGAAATATCTGCCCTAGTTGCAATCAAGTAGTCTAATTCAAAAGGTCTAAGAGGGTTACCCATTCAAATAAAGTCAAAATTTGGAAACCAGGAAGACCCTATGTCTTTTGTGACAAAAAACACTGGGATGCCGATTGCCAAGAGGATTTGCACTCTCAAACAACGATTGGAATTGTCTAGCGGTAACTAAAGCGTTCCTCAATTGTCTTCACAACGGACATGAGGCAAAAGATTGCAGTGAGTTAAACGAAAATATTTCTATTTCAAAGGTCCAGATAATGGATTATGTCACAACAAATATGAGATACAAGACACCGAACCAATTAATCAAAAAGCAAATTCGCCAACCTCGACCAATTCAATGACACGAGAATTGTAATCAAGGAGCCAAAGAAATTTTACCTGTGCAAAGAAATCACAGTGAGCAATCCAAAAATGCCGGAAATTCAAGAAAGCGCCTAAGCGTTGTTTGATAGTGGCTCGCAATTATCTTTTGGTATCCAAGGATTTAGCAAAGCGCCTTAATTTTCAAGAAAGTGAAAAAGGTAAGTTACGAATTGCTTCGCTTGACAAAGCCAACAAAGTTGAAATTCCAGCATGAATAGGACAAAAAGAAGTTACCAAGTTTGAGGCCAACACGGTTGTTTACTAAAACAAGCAACTTACATGTAGTTAACTCAAATGATCATGATCTAATCTCCATAGCTGACCAGGACTAACTTGATGGGTCAAAAAGTTATTGGAAACAACCCGATGTACTCATCGGGACTGACCACTTTTCAATTTCATCCAAATAGGAAAATCACAGAATTTAAAAATCCGGATTTTCCTTACTCCACACCAAGCTTGGACCTATGTTAGCAGAAAGTGGATACATGACTGGAATCCCAATTCCTGATTCAAAAAAAGGCGAACTAATATGTGTCGCCAATGTCATCGGTGACCAATTCTGAAACTGGAATTCATAGGCATTCAAGAGCGGCCTAATGCCCAGGTCCATGAAAAGGCGTTGAAACATTTCAAAGAAAGTATCTCCAAAAAAAAAAAAGAAAAAAAAAACGGAAGATACGAAGTCTGTTGGCCGTGGAAAGAAGCAAAGGTCAAGTTGGGAAGCAATTATAGCTTATGTTTTGGTCGACTAAAAACACCAATCAAACGACTGCAGGCGGACGAATGATTGCTTTATCGGTACAATAAAGCTATTCGGATCAATTACATTCAGAAATAATAGAGGAAGTTCACAAGTGCATGTTCCAAACAAGTATGATTGATTATTTGCCTCAACACGAAGTTATAGCTCCACATAAACCTTGAACAAAACTCAAAATTGTCCATGACGCATCCGTTCACCTCAGAGGTAAGAGGAGCCTGAATGATGTTCTCTGTTTTGGACCCATTATGCTTCCAGATTTAGTAGAAATATTATTACGCCTCGAATGATGAAGAATGTAATTATTGCCGATGTGGAAAAAGCATTCCTACAACTGGAACTCCATACATCAGCAGGAACTGTACCACTTTCTCTGGTTAAAGGATATTCCTAGTGCAATTAAAATGACGAGAATCTGAAGCGTATCATTTCAAAAGAGTTCCATTGCCCTTTTTATTATCAGCGACATTCAATTATCACTTCGAAATCAACGAAATCAAACTCGCACTAGAAATCAGAAAAAATCTTCATGTGGACAACATCATATTATCAGCTACGAATACAGAAGAAGCCTTACGGAACTATAAAAAAACAAAAGTCAATTTTTTGTCATGTAGCAATGAATATTTGAGAATTTCTATTAAATAATGAGTATTTCAATACCGACATTGCCGAACAAAATCGAGCGAATATGAAAGAAAAGAAAATCCTTGGCATTAATTGGAATCATGTTAGGGACACTATCCAGTTAAACCACGGACTGGAAAAGGACTAAATAAGAGAGCAGTCTTACCACCGTAGGTTACTTCTCAATATGACTCCTTGGGATTCCTCGTCCCTATGATGATTCGAGTTAAAATACTCTTACAAAATTTGTCGAAAAAAAAAATTAATGCCTGAGATCACATCATAAGCGACGAAGATACTGAAATATGAGTGATTTCCATTCATATCCCACTGGCCAACAAACATAAAGAACCATCCGCGATTTGTAATCGATTACTCAAATAATTCAAGTTCATGTCTTCACGACGCATCCAATGTAATACATGGCTGCAGTCATGTATCTCCGAAGTCATGGAATTCAGGAAACGGAAACACTTTCAGACATCAAATCTTTTCTAGAAAACTTAACGGAATGACCATACTTCGACTAGAATTATTTGTGCAATACTCATCGGGTGTTAGCAGCAAATTTCGTCTTTTTTAAAGCATTAAGTTGGAAACCACGGTGATAACCATATGGTCTTTATTCCAGTATGCCAATTCCATTCCATTTATCCAGACTTCTACCACAATTCCAAAAAACTGTGTCGAGGAAATACGGGACGTAGAATTCCTCTCTCGACACATTCCAAGCGATTACAATCCCGTAGATATCGCAACAAAAGAAATATCTCTGCAAAAGTATGAGCCATGGTGGTATGGATCTAATGGTTACAAAAAAAAAAAACAAAGTTACCACAGTGGGAATTTCATTTTTTTGAAGAAAAAATTGATGAACCGAAGGAAAAGATTCTCGCAAAGGCTACAACTCTATCGACGCGATTTTCTCAATCTGATAAATAGAAGTCGGGGAAGTTAGCAAATGGCTCAAATTATTATGAACCACTGTATGAGTTCCCAAGTTCCAAATGACGATGGAAGAAAATTCGAATGGTGGTTAAAAACATTATCAACTGAGAAAGAATGATTCACAAGCGATGATTACAACTTGGCAAAGTGGATATTGATCAAATAAGCTTAAGCCCGAAGGAATCTCCGAAGAAGAAAAGGAAAAAATGGAATTTGTTCGCGCGACGAACAGAATTTGTGGAGATTCCTGAATCGATTGGGGAACTCAGCAGAATTAGAAGATGGCAGCAAACGCCCAATTTTTTACTCTCGAGACATATTGCAATAACCGAGCTCCTCATACAACAATATCACGAGCTCATATGCTTGCAGAAATGCGACATAAATTTTGGGTCACTTAATGAATGAAAACATCAAAAACATGTTAATAATAGCAGAGTTACTGTCAGGATAGTTGCCTCATGACTTCGCTGAATCCATGAATGGAGTAATTTTGACTTGGAAGAATCTGAAGAATACAGCAAGAATGATGATACTGTGTGCAACGAAGCGTTGTCATTGCTTAAAGAATGTTCAGATGATTTAAAAAATAAACACAAAGTTATTGTGAAGCAGACATACTCTTCTTCAGCAGACAATTACAACTTTGGCCAAAGTTGTAATCTAACAAAGTAAGGTTCACATGGGAGATAGACCAATATCCCGCAGTAGGTAATGAAGATTTAATTGAAAAAATAAATAAAATAATTTCTAATATGGCGCTGACTATAATTTAGTGTAGTAGCAGAAGTTGAATTAGTTTTCGTTATTATAAAGATTTTAAACAAACACAAGTTAATGAATAAATTCTGAAGCATATAAACTAACAAAAAAAAGATAGTATTAATTTAAATGCAAAAGATGCTAATGTCTCTACATGACTTCTTTTGTTACTAGAATATTATAACACTGAAATACATTGTTCTTGCAAAAATAATTTGCTGGAAAAGGTGTTTAGTTTTAACTCAAGGATAACCTCACACTTTACAAAAAGTATCTACAAGCTTAAGTATTAATATAGGAACCAAAGCTGTTCAACATCACTAATGAAGGCGAACTCACTAAACAAGTATCAATATATTATATGCAAATGTTGTGAATTCTCTTACCCAAAAATGAGACACTCTTTCTAAAAAAGACCAATGTACTTCTTATAATAATCATTAAGGCGTAATATTGTTCTATTAATGTAGCGCCCACTTGTATTCTTAACGATAAACTTTGCACAATTTCTTACTTGACAACTTCATCCCCTGGAAGGTACTTACCGACAATTGAAGGAACTAATCCACCAAGTGCACGTAATCCT
The DNA here is from genome assembly GCA_028564675.1 of Onchocerca lupi. Lineage (NCBI taxonomy): Eukaryota > Metazoa > Nematoda > Chromadorea > Rhabditida > Onchocercidae > Onchocerca > Onchocerca lupi. The sequence continues at coordinate 446 of JAOVVO010001023.1, read as the reverse complement.
CGTCGGAATCATGTAATTCTAGTTTTAAATTTTCCTCTATATCATGTTTGCTGACACCTCAAAAATTTATTTTTAGATAACTTGGTGATTGTACATTCAAAATAAAAACAAAAAACAAAAAACAAATCATTTCCATTGTCAACGTTCAGTACTAATTTTTCTACGAGGTCGACCATTGAAATTAAACCATCAGTTCCAAAGAACCTGAAAATACTATCGTCTAGCACAACAGCTAAGTGTGGCCTAGCAGATTTTATTTTAATAAAAAAAGATTAGCAATCTTCATTGAAGTTGCGAAACAAATATTACATTTTGTACGAAACTTTTCAAATCTCTCACTTTTATCAAAAAGAACATCTTTTGCATAAAAAAATCTCCTATTATGTTATCAAAGTTATTCTTATAAATGCAATATCTTAGTGTTGGAAGTACTTCTTTTCTTTTTT
>JAOVVO010001022.1:0-20984 GCA_028564675.1 Onchocerca lupi | reverse complement strand
AAATCAAAGTTTGCGATCATTTTGGTACGTGCGATGAATAGCTGCAAATGATTTACCATTCCCATAATGCACGTAAATATAAAGTAAAAGTTTAGAGTAAAAATCTAGATAGCACACGAAAAAATGACTCGGTCCGTGCAATAATAATATTTTTTAATAATTCAATTCTACATTTGCATCACATTATTGTTGTATTGATGTATAAATTTGTCTGAAAATATGGCAGAATTATGTAAGCTAGAAATTTATTAAGATTAATAATTTTTGCTCATTCTGAAGTGGAATTATTTCTGGATCTCAGAATTTAGAATTTCTTTGAGAAAAATATATGCTATGAATGAATAATATTAAATTAATTCATTAAGTTTATCACATCATTCAACCTAATACTAAATGCTAAAAATAGAAAAAAGTTGTTTAATTTATAGAGCTAAAATAATATTTTACTTAAAAAAGAGATAACGATTGCAACATCATATATTATTTAACAAATTGTTATTCACTGTATAGGAATCTTTTACGTAGATCATCTAAGTAAAACGATAAACAAACAGTCAGAAAAAAAGGAAAAATTCTCAACTAATCAGTCAATCAATAAATCATTACTCATAACACATATCAAATTGTGGCGTCTTCGTTAGCTGTTCAAATTCTTCGCTTTAATTCTTTCCATCGTACTCTTATTCAGTAACTAAAACTTCGAGTTATTTCAAGCAGTAAATGAAATTCACTTCAACTACAAAAAATTTTAGCCTTCAAAAATTATATTTTTCAAGCCAAATAAATTTGACGTTTACTCTTTTTAAAGAAAATCTAATTGTTAATTCATCACATGCATTCTTAGTTCCATATCAAAAGGTTTATTCTTTGATGATAAACATAACCAGAAATATTCCATCAAGAAACAGAAAATATTACTGTATCAAATCTGCACCAAGAAATAAGATTAGAAATCCGAAATATTTAAAGATCACAAAATAAAATAACACGTAGACAGGAGGTAAGATAAGAAAAGAAAAAAAAAATATTACTTTATAATATTTACTTACAGACAGATATAATTTACAATGTACTTGTAAGTGAATATTGAATATAAAATTGTTACCAATTTATAAACGTGAACGAGCGTAACAAATTTACTTTATGAGTTAGACGAAGCTGACATGTAAAACATCAAGCACCACGATCGATTTCGGATTATAATTCTACCAAAAATCACAACATGATTATGTGACTGAAGCCTCCCCTGAATACAGTACCTAAATAAACGCTGCTTAATAAAATATTTATTGAGTTTCACGTTTTGAATTCCAAAAGCGAATATAAAACAAGGTTAATTTCGAAATTTGTAACACAAACATGACAATTAATAAAGTTACAAGTTGTTAGCATTATCAATTTCGAGACAGAAATTATCACTGAAATCAAGAATCCATATAAAGGCATCTCATAATCCTTTTCTTTGAGGAATCACATCTGAAAATTCAATAATGTAAGATAATAATTGTTTTATTTGCGTTTCAAATGTACAATACAATTTTAATTTGAAATGAAACAATTATGTGGAGAATCTTTGAGTTTCATTCTCCTTCCGTCAAATATTATGTCCTGCATTATTTCCCCCCCTAGAATCTCACAACTACATCAGCGTTCTCAGAAAGATAGTCTACTATTTTACCTTTTCCTTCATCACCCCACTGTAAGCCGACAATTACAATGTTATTCATCAATATCTTCTGATCAACATGTAAATATTAATGCAGTACACTACAAATGACAAGGAATATATTAATTTTAAAAAATTGCAGTTGAACTAAAAATGTTAAGTTATTAACAACTTAATATGGCTAACGAAATATGAAAATTTTTCAAATTTTAAACAGCAGATATTTGAATTCCTTTCCCTATTGCTTTTAAATATTCGCCTGGATGTAAACTTTTTTCGATAGTAATCTTCACTCTAAAAGCTTCTTGTATCGCAAATATACTGATCGAATTAACGTATCTATCTGTATCCCAGCATCATTAATCTAACACTCCTTTGTCGGTAAACCGAAATGCTGACAGAATTCAAATATTGTTTATAATAGAAATTTGTAATCTCATTGCGCACAAAAGCTCTTGCTTCTCCTCATCTAATCATCTATTAATGCTCATGTGCTTCGTTTAAGAGTTGCAAATGGTTGTAAAATATGCTGTAAATAGTTGTAAAAATGCTTAAATGGTTGTAAAACATGCTAGTGTCTGTAATTTTGCAAGGATTAATGTCATGCTCTTTGTCGAAAGAGTTGCCAATGGCCGCAATCAAGTCAATTGTAATAATGTAAGGACCAAATCCTTTTTCTTTGTTAAAATGTTTTAAGCATTAGCTATCTCCTATTCTTTAGTCTTATCCATATTAATCCCTTTTGTATGATTAATGTATAATCTTCGCCTCTATCAAGAATGACCATACAAAAGCGGAACTTTCTGGACAGCAGCATCAGTGCATGTACAAATCACCAGCAGCGGCGGCAGCAATCTTTGGAACACTCCTATCATCAGTGCAACAAGACTAGTGGCGATTCAGTATCTACAAGTATCGACACCATCAATCCATCAGCAACAAGAGAATTACCGTCAGCGACAGACTCTCCTATAGCAGTGGCAAAACGTCCCAGACCAATATCAAGCAAATTCAACGAAGCACAAACAACCATTCGTCAAAGGACCACTATTGGTATTATTTATATTATTCACATATTGTTTTATTTTTTTCACATTAATTGTTGTTGTAAGTTGCGATATTGTTTCTAATACCGTATAAACCTAATAAAAGCTATTGTTGACATATTCAAGTCACAGCAGCAAAAAGATCTCCAATCCAACGACTCCAGAATCCCAAATAACTAAAAAAAAAGAAACCCTCCTTCCCCTACATCTTCAGTGGCTTGATAACCAACCTTTTTTAACTAAATTAATTACTTAACTGAATCAGTCAAAATTTTTGATTAAAGTTTTTTATTGATGGTGCGCAAAAATTGCAGTGTATAAATTTTAACCTTCAATTTCGAGGTAATTCATTTTTTGTTTGTTACCGCAAATAATACCTTTCACAATCGTTTCCGATAACCTTATATCAATTTATTTCGAAAACTTTGGTGAATTTCTTATCTCAGTCCTATCTATCAAGAACTGGTAAGATTTTCTAAATTCTGTCCTTGTCCCTGATAGTTACAACAATGCTAACTTTTTGATAAGCAAGCCAATGTGAAGGATTTATAATTTTGACTTAATCCTTAAAATTCACGGGAAAAGCTAAATTTTGCCCGAAAATATCTGAAATTTTTCATTCTAGAATCGTTGTGGAATGTTCTACGAGACCATATGGTAGAATAAGTTTGGACAGATCAACTTAAAATGTAAACATGGTGATTAATGATTACATGATGCATTGCAATTTTATCAGACCTCATTCTTATTGAGAAATTAAGCTTTTTTCTTAATGATTAGCTGTTGACATTACGTGTATTTGAAAACTTTATTTCTATTTGCAGTTAATAGACATATGCAATCGATTTCAATTTTTTCGATCAAAAGCGAATTTCAGTATTTCCGGTAATCCTCATGACTCGATGTGTTATGCATGGGATTTCATGTGTTTTCTTTTTCTCTGTGATGGAGAAATGTTTTTATTATACTTAAGTTTTCCTTCACATTACTGTATTGTGAAATTACCATTAATGAAATCCTAAAAAAATACAGCGTTACTGCTTCTTTTGTTTTTCCAGCTTTTTGGTTATTTCCGTGTTTTCCCAGCTTCTGGTTATCTTCCTTATTTCTCCATAGGCCTGGCTATTTTCCGTGTTTTTTCAGCTTTCTCATGGAGATGTTTACTCTTTCTCAAGGAAAAGTCCTATTGATAAAGCGCTTCATAAAAGGCCTGCAGAATTTACGATCTATTACGATCTATTTTATAGTCTGCAATCTTTTAGGCATTATTACGATTACATCTCTCGCATTTCGCTATTTGCCGATAATTTTACGAAAAATATATTTCGCGCTTTTCAGTTTCCATCTAAATATCCTTGCGCATTCATCCTTGCCTTTCTCTAAATTTTTTCTTCTATTTTCCTAATATTATGTAACTTGCTGGCTATGCATGCAAGCTCTGCGAACATTTTGTGATTTGTAACATGTAAATCGATTCAAGTTTACTGATATATTTTACAGCTAATCATTCGTTTTTGTTTCAGTATGATTCTTTTAATTTTATTTATTCTGATGATAGCGCACAGAAATGAATCAAATTGAATACTAATATTAATGAGACAAAATAGCTCCAATCTGTCATTACAAAGAGATTCAGTTTTCTTCTAATAATCCATATTTGTATTAATTCTTCCAATTTTTTTTTGTTATCATTTATTGCGTTATTGTATCTTCTTCAGTTTCAATAAAGTTCTAGTAATGACTTCACAAGCTTTCATTTATTGATTGATAACATTTTACTTATTTCTTATGCATGCAAACATTTATATTTGGAATAAATGAAAGCAAATGTTAATTAATCACAACAATGAATTTTGAAATGCAGAAGTGGACAGCAACTCTTGCAAAGTAATACGAATGGGAACTATGCTAATACCTTTCATTCTACTCAGTAACGCAGTTATTGCATATGGTCAGTTATTTAATAAAGAGTTTTAGCAATGAATTTTTCTGTGAATATCGAAAGAAAAACGAAAAAGAGACAAGAGAGAGAAAATACCATCTCTGAAAATGCAACCCATTCAATTCATTAATCTCGTGATAACTATTGCGATTATTACTTTAGAACATTCTGATCATTAAAATTAGATCTTCACGCATCATTCCAACTCAAAATTATTGAGCATAATGTTGTACATTTTACTTCATAGAAGTTTTTTATGAGAAATAAACGAATGAAAAAAAATTAAATTGAAGATGATAAAAGTGTTGAAGAAGAACATGAAGAATTTAAGTGTAATGTAACATTCTAAATGGAAGTTAAAAAATATGGGTAAATTGGAAATGAAATAATTTGATAAAAGCGATTTGAAATATACCTCCAGACCATATTCTATTCTCTATTGCAGGTTATGTTCGAGGATGCTATTATATAAACAGGGCTCAATATCAGCTAGGTTCAGTGATTTTTAAAAAAAATTTTTTTTGTTAGAAAACTGAAATAAATTCAAAGCAGGGTTTATAAACTTTTCGGATAAGATTTCGAAAAGCATGCAAGACCTCAAGATCGAAAAGAAGCTTTAATACGTATGGAATGTTATTAGTAGTAAACGAGAAATTACAACTGAGTAATTTAGTTAGAAGCAGCAGACTAAATAATTTAATTTTCTCATAAATGTAAATTCATTTAATCATGCAACTTGTTGAATGTATTTCATTTTAGCATGCTTTCGTTACCGTCATTGATATGTAAAGCAAAATAATATTTTATGCACAAAAAATTTAATTAAACAAGGTAAAGTTTAGTTATTGTCGATCTGATATGCATTTTCATTTTGAAGGAGAGGGGGAATTCTTACTCGATGATATCCCAAAAGGCTTGTGCACTCATATTCTTTATGCATTCGCTAAAGTTGATGAATCAGACCCGCCAATGTAAGTTGATATTTTTAATGAGAAATATGAATTGTGTTTTAAAATTTTTGCTATGATGCTGTACTTACCTGCATAGAAGTATTTCAATTCAATGCTTGCATTGTGGACAGTAAATTATTTGAGAATTTTGTTTAACTGCTGCAGTAATCACAGAGATATATGAATTGAAAGTCTATATATAGGATTCGGTGAAGTCCATTGATTTAACGCATTATTCTATTTATATGAAATATAAACAGCATGCAACCGTTGCGTCAAATACTAAAATTATTTCTAATTTTCATCAAATGCTAGCATTATTTTCACATACTGAGATAATAATTATATATTATATTTTCTATTTGAATAACTTTCTCAGAACATCTTAGACTTTCTTTCCATTCTGAGAAAGTTATTCAAATTGGAAATGGCAGGTCCATTCCGATCCATTTTTTCTCGGCGTCGTTGTTTTTCTCAGAACCCTCTTCTTCATCGTGGATGGAGGATCCTGATTCCATTTTCCGGCTACAAGAAAGTCCTTTGCTCTTTCAGGAGCATGCGCTTTTGTCAGCGCATGTGAATGTGCTTGTGGTTAACGCATGATTAAAGCGGGCTCTTTTTTAAAGTTCATTGACTTAATAGATAAAAAATTGATTTCACAACTAACTACAGCAAATACGCAATGTAAAATTTAAAACAAAATCACTGGTTTTCTTCTTTTATCCTCGGGATTGCAGCGACATCAGAACGAGTCAGAATGGAACTTTCTCAAAATGGAATCAGAATGAAATTTTTAAATGGAACGATGAAGACACCGATTGGTCGAGAAGAATGTACTCACATATAACAAAACTCAAAGAGAATGACCCAGAATTGAAAATTCTTCTTTCTTACGATGGCTACAATTTTGGATCATCAACTTTTACTGCTAGTTTTCATTTTCTTTGAAAGGATTGATACTCGCTACGACATTTTGATGATGAATCTCAAAAACAGATTGCTAGCATGTGTTTCAGTTATGTAAATTTGAAGATACAAAATATTTCAAGGCAATCGCAAAGTCAGCGGATCAACGCAAACATTTCATTGAATCAGCTATAGCATTTCTCCGCAAAAACAAATTTGATGGATTTAGTCTTGACTGGGAATATCCAATCAGCATGGCTCAGGAACACGCCGAAATTGTTAAGGTAAGTATAACTGCATTTCTTTGCAAGATTCAAAATTGTCGAAATATTTGGCAATATTTTAATAATTAGATGCATTACCAAATTTTAATTTGTGTCGAAAAAAGGAAAACACCAAGTATTTCATATAATTTTCATTTCCAATTTTCATATTAGAAAATATTATTACACTGATTCTAACAATTTATTTAGTTGCAAAGCAAAACTGGAATATTCCAGACCTTATTTGAAAAAAAAAAGAAGATCTCTTAAATTCTCTAAATTTTATTCCAACAGATATTCTCAACAAAGCTGAATTTTGCAGGAAATGAAAGTAGCATTTGTGAAAGAAGCTGAAAAAACCATCAACAAACAATTACTTCTCACCGCTGCTATTTCAGCCGAGAAACAAATTATTGATCAAAGCTATAATGTTCGATCGCTAGGAGAGTAAATAATTCATTTTCTGTTTGCAAACTTTGACTATAGATTTTCATTCATTTGGCAATTAATAAATATTTAATTTCAAATTTTTAAATTCTAATTTTTATCAAATTTCTGATGCAACAAAAATAAATATTCCAAATATTTTTGCAACATTAAAAATTTGCAGGAATTTGGACCTTCTATTCCTGATGTCATATGATTTCCACGGAAGTTGGGAGAACAATGTCGACTTGCATGCAAAGTTGCGTTCAACAAAGGGCGAAAGTTCCGGAATTGGCATTTTCAATACTGTTAGCTTTTCTAGTCCATTAGAATTTCTGATGCTTTGCATTAGCATACGAATGAATTCTTGACTTTTTCAGGAATTTGCAGCAAATTATTTGGTGAGTAACGGTATGCCGAAACCGAAAATTATTATTGGAATTCCAACCTATGGCCAGGGATGGACGTTGAGGAATTCTTCGGAAACAGCGATTGGAGCAGAGGGCATTCGTCCATCATCACCATCAACAACAAATCCCGCTGGCGGTACTGCGGCTTATTGGGAGGTTCAGTTCTAAGTCGTAAATTCTTTTCAAACATTTCTGCTATAGTAATCTTTACAAAGTCGACCTGAAATAAATGTCAATACGGAATACTTTAAGATATGCAAATATCTGAAAGAAGGTGGCAAGGAAACGATTGATGAACAAGGCGTTGGAGCGTATATGGTGAAAGGAAACCAGTGGTATGGCTATGATAATGAGGAAACTATCAAAATAAAAGTAATTTTTATTTCATTTATTGTTCCATCACTTGAATGTTACTATTATTTTCATCATTATTGGCAAAATTATGAATGATTCGTCGGAAGCAAATCGGAACAGCTTGAAAAATGTTGTTGCGGAAAATATATTCCCAAAAAAAAATTTTGCGATCTTTAAATAAAATTCGAGGGAAAGGGAATGTCCACATAATTGCTTTTTTCCCATAACTGTTTTTTTTTCTTTCATTATCTAATTCAAGTTGTGTTGTGTATTTGAAGCAACAAATAAAACAGTTATTGTCCTAAATTTTCAAGATGAGATGGCTCAAAGAAGAAGGTTATGGTGGTGCCTTCATATGGACTCTTGATTTCGATGACTTCAAAGGTTTAAGTTGTGGCAAAGGGCCATATCCATTATTAAGTGCTATCAATAATGAACTCGAAAGCGAGGTAAGATATGCTTCAAGGAAACTTCTTCAATAGATATAGTTAGAATTTCTGTTTTTAATCTATAAGTTTGGAGTTAAATCCTGAAAAGAGCTGTAAAATTCATAAGAAATCTCGTAAATCGATGGATGATGAATTAAAACAGGTGTTCAACAGGATCAAAAGAAAAATGGATATTGTAAGTGACAGAAGAGATATAATTTCTGTCACGAAATGAGTGATGCTGACATTTGCTATTAAATGAAATATCATCATTATATTTGCCATGATTTTAATCAAAATTGAGTATATTCGTACTCAATTTAAACATAATATATAGCAAATATTTTTAGTCAACAGTGTCGACAAAAAGCTCTGAAACAACGATAGGAACATCAGAATCTACAGAAAATGATGAAATTGAAACGACAACGAATGCTGCAGAAAATGATGAAATTAAAACAACAACGAATGCTGCAGAAAATGATGAAATTGAAACGACAACGAATGCTGCAGAAAATGATGAAATTGAAACGACAACGAATGCTGCAGAAAATGATGAAATTGAAACGACAACGAATGCTGCAGAAAATGGTGAAATTGAAACGACAACGAATGCTGCAGAAAATGATGAAATTGAAACGACAACGAATGCTGCAGAAAATGATGAAATTGAAACGACAACGAATGCTGCAGAAAATGATGAAATTAAAACAACAACGAATGCTGTTGGACCAACTCGAAAACCTAGTTTGTATTTGCAAATTAAAAAAGCCATTTATAATCTCTTATCTTGATTTCAACATAGTTCAGTCTTCGATTAATTTTTTGCTCATCCTAAATAAAACAACAGCTATATGCAAATGACAAAATTTAAGAAACCTTTGGCACTGTTCTTCATCAATACCTTTTTTGAAAACTAAATTATTTCTTCCAATTCAACGTTTGCTAAAAATTAACAAAGCATTTACATAAATTACAAATAGATCTTTTAAATTTACAATTTTTGGATGTCAAATGCGTCTATATCTCTCAGTTATTTATAATCTGCGGTTTTCCTTTTCGTTCCTAAAAATTTCCTGATTTCGCAGTGTGAGAAGTGGGAAGCAATGAAATTCTGATAGGACTTTTTTTTTCACTTTGAAATTTATTTCAGGAGTGGAATGTCCAGAACCATACGGTTTGTTCCAACATCCCACTGATTGTCGTTCGTTCATTCATTGCGCACATAACTATCCATACATAATCCGATGTCCGCCAAAAACCTTTTTTAATGATGAAATCAAAGTTTGCGATCATTTGTGGAATGCGCCAAATACATGCAAATGATTTGTTGCAAAGTTAATAATTTCACTCACGAAATGATTTACTGTATTCGCTTGATTGTAACAAAACAGGCCACTTTCAGAACAAACATGCCAAAATGCACTCTTTTTTGTTTTTATATGTTCATCAGTCTACAATTCTAAAATTAACTAAGTATTAGATATAAACAATTAAGCTTATTTTCATGGAGAAGCTCAAAAATTCATTGTCATGGTTATCAGTATTTAAAAAAAAAAATTAAATTCTGTGATGAAATTGAATTTTTGATTGTAATGAAACAAATGGAACTGAGTGACAGTGTAAGGAAAATTTTCTTCATTTCTGAGGATTGCCGAAATGAGAAATAGCCTTCAAGGTTTTTGATAATGGAAATGATTTGGTAAAATTAGAGTATTTCATACAATGCTTGATCATGTTTCACTCATCGAATTTCCCTCTTTATCAAAAAAAAAAAAAAAAAAAATTATTCATTCTGAGTTTCAGACTTTCTACTTTGAATTTTTAAATGTTTTATAAGTTTAAATTTAATTATGCTATTAAAGATTTTAAGCTTTTATTAAAGAAAAAATTTTTTTCTTGAGCGGAAGCTTATATGTCACATGCTATGCTTCACAACAATTCATTTTGATGAACCTCTCACCGTAACACAAAAACCGACTAGAATCTCACTGTACTGAATTCTTGAAAAATTATATTGACAATTATGATTTTTTTTTTGGAATTTTCCGGATGCCGAAAGTTTGATATTCCGTCTTTCATACGAAAAATAATTTTTTATTCAACAGCAAGATGAAATTGTGCAGAAATGTACAGTAATTTATTTTGTTCATTTCTGCCTATCGATAGTTCTACGCAGTAATTTTGCGTATTAATTAACTGAATTAGTCAAAATTTTTGACCACAGTTTTTATTGATGATGAGAAAAAACAACAGTGTATAAATTCTCACCTTCAACTTCGAGGTAATTCATTTTTTATTTGTTATCGCAAATGATACCTTTCAAAGTCGTTTCCGATAATCTAATATCAAATTATACGAATTTATTTCAAAGACTTTGGTGAATTTCTTAATCTCAGCCTAACTATCAAGAACTGGTAAGATTTTCTAAATTCTGTCCTTGCCCCTGATAATTAAAACAATGCTTACTTTTTGATAAGCAAGCCAATTTGAAAGATTTATAATTTTGATTCAATCCTTAAAATTCACGAGAAAGTTGAATTTTGCTCGATAATATATGGAATTTTTCATTTTAGAATTGTTGTGGAATGTTCTGTAAGACGCATATGATAGAAAAAGTTTGAAAAGATTAACTAAAAATGTAAGCATGGTGATTAATGATTACATGATGCATTGCAATTTTATCAGACCTTACTCTTATTGAGAAATTAGTCATTTTCCTTAATGATTAGCTGTTGACATTACGTTTATTTGAAAACTTTATTTCTATTTGCAGTTAATAGACATATGCAATCGAATTCAATTTTTTCGATCAAAAGAGAATTTCAGCATTTCCGGTAATCCTCATGACTTGATGAGTTATGCATTTCATGTGTTTTCTTTTTCCCTGTGATGAAGAAATGTTTTTGTTATAATTAAGTTTTTCTTCATATTACTATATTGTGAAATTACCATTAAAGAAATCTCAAAAAATACAGCGTTGCTGCTTTCTTTGTTTTTCCAGCTTTTTGGCTATTTCCGTGTTTTCTCAGCTTCTGGTTATCTTCCGTATTTCTCCATTGGCCTGGCTATTTTCGTGTTTTTTCAGCTTTCTCATGTAGATGTTTACTCTTTCTCAAGGAAAAGTCCTACTGATAAAACGCTTTATAAAAGGCCTGCACAATTTACGATCTATTATATAGTCGGCAATCTTTTAGCAATTATTACGATTATATCTCTCGCGTTTCGATACTTGCCGATAACTTTGAAAAAGATATCAATTTTTACGCTTTTCAAAGACAAAAAAAAAAAATAACAATCCAAAAAAATAACCCCCTTCCCCCCTACTAACCGAAAACATCACAAAAAAAATTAGGAAAAAAATAAAAGAAAAATAAAGTCGATATTTTCTTTTATTTTTTTTATTTGTTTTAACTTTGGTTTTTTCCATCTAAATATTTTTGCGCATTCATCCTTGCCTTTCTCTGAATTTTTTCTTCTATTTTCCTAATATTATGTAACTTGCTGGCTATGCATGCAAGCTCTGCGAACATTTTGTGATTTGTAACATGTAAATCGATTCAAGTTTACTGATATATTTTACAGCTAATCATTCGTTTTTGTTTCAGTATGATTCGTTTAATTTCTATTTACTTTGACGATTAGAGCACAGAAATAAATCAAATTGAATACTAATATCAACAACACACAAAATAGCTCTAATCTGTCATTACAAAGAGATTCAACTCTCAACAAATTTTTCTCTAATATTCCATAGTATCTATAGTTATTCGTACTAATTCTTCCAATGCAGTAATCTTTTATTGCGTTATTGTATCTTCTTCAGTTTTAATAAAGTTCCAGTAATGACTTCAGAAGTTTTCATTTATTGATTGATGCCATTCTACTTATTTCTTTTAATGCAAGCATTTATATTCGCAGTCAATGAAAGCAAATGTTAGTTAATCAAAAAATGAATTTTGAAATGCAGAAGTGGAGAACAACTCTTGCAAAGTAATACGAATGGGAACTATGCTAATACCTTTCATTCTACTCGGTAACGCAGTTATTGCATATGGTAAGCTATTTAATAAAGATTTACAGCAACAAATTTTTTTTTGTGAATATCAAAAGAAAAACGAAAAAGAGACAAGAAAGAGTAAATACATCTCTGAAGATGCAACTTATTCAATCCGATTAATCTTATGATAAACATTGCGATTATTACTTTACAGCATTCTCACGTAAAATTAGATCTTTACGCATCGTTCCAACTCAAAATTATTGAGCATAATGCCGTGCATTTAACTTCATAAAAGTTTTTTATGAGAAATAAACGCATGAAAATAAAATTAGATTGAGGATGATATAAATGTTTAATAAGACGAAGAATTTAAGTGTAATGTAACATTCTAAATGGAAATAAAAAAATATGGATAAATTGGAAATGAAATAATTTGATAAAATCGATTCGAAACAATCTCCAGACTATATTCTATCGTCTGTTGCAGGTTATGTTCGAGGATGCTATTATACTAACTGGGCTCAGTATCGGCAAGGTTCAGTGATGTTTTAAACAATTTTATCTTTATTAGAAAATTGAAGTAAATTTAAAGGAGAATTTATAAACTACTATGAAACTTTTCTGATAAGATTTCGAAAACCACGCAAGATCTCAAGATCGAAAAGAAGCTTTAATACGATTTGATTCATAATCAAAAAAGTCTTCAATTTGCTTTCGTTTTACTTTTTGATTCAAAAGTGATTTTTTTATATCACTCAACATCACCTGATTACCTAAAACTTGAGAAATTTCATACCTACTAACCTAAAAGTATGAAATATTATTAGTAGTAAACGAGAAGCAACAACTGAGCAATTAAGTTGGAAGCAGAAAACTGAATAATTTAGTTTTCGCATAAGTGTAAATTCATTTTATCATGCAACTTGTTGAAGGTACTTCATTTCAATATGCTTTCGTTACCGTCACTGATATGTAAAGCAAAATAACATTTTATGCACAAAAAGTTAAAACAAACAAGTAAAGTTCAGTTGCTATCGATCTAATATGCATTTTCATTTTGAAGGAGAAGGCAAATTCTTACCTGAAGATATCCCAAAAGGCTTATGCACTCATATTCTTTACGCATTCGCTAAAGTTGATCAATCAGGCACGTCATTGTAAGTTGCTACTGATATTTGTAATCTATATAAAAATGTAAATGCTTCCTGTTACCCCTCACGAATCTCCGAAAGTTCTCCACTTTGATACAACCTTATATTTCAATAGGCCATCATTTTTATATAGACTTACTTACTTTTTTCATTTTTCACGTCCGTCATAACTAAAAATAAATGAGGGGCGGGGTTTATTGACTCCGCCTTTCTTTCTTTCTCCCACTCTCCCTCTACCTCCCATCTCTCCCTTTCTCTTTCTTTTACTGAGTAAAAGATACGGTTAGAACAAAATGTATTCGAATAACATAAACGTGAACGGATGACGCGAAGAGATTTATACGGTTAGAATTAAAAGAAAAAAATAAACTACTGCTAACCAAATGCCAATCTCTTCCAAACATTTATCAGCAGTTAAATTATCCCATTGTATGCCGTAGATGAATTTTATAGAACTGTTCGGATTCAGTAAGTATGAAATTGTTAAATGATCGTAATATTTTATTAAAGCAACGAATAAGATAATAAGTTGGCTTGTTGCTATTAGCATAAAATTTGTAAAAGATTGTCTGATATTATTATCACAAGTCTTTCCACGTCATTCATTAACTTCCGTACTGGTCTATGGTCTTCTTCACGTTATTGGTTCATGTCTATATTGATCGTCTAGTCTTCACGTCATTCGTTCACGTCTATACTAATTTTATAGTCTCTCTACGTCATTCGCTCACATCTGTATTGATTGTATAGTCTCTCCACGTCATTCGTTCGTGTTTATATTGATCGTATACCATCTACGTCATTCGTTCATATCGATCACATCTACATTGATCGTATAGTCTCTCTTTAAGTTATTCGTTCATGTTAATATTGATTATATAGTTTTTCCGCGATATTTATTCATGTTTATAGTTGTCGTATACGTCTTGATGACATCGATCATTATAGAGAGAGTTATAATGAATATGCATAATCTATATAAATAAAAATGCAAATGCTCCCTATTACCCGATGGAACTTTGCAAGTTCTCCACCGATTATTTTCAAATTTTGTCACAACCTTGTATTCGAATAGTTCATCATTTTTTATATTGGCATACTTATTATTTTCATGTGTCACATCTGTGGCAACTAAAAGTATGTGAGGGGCTGAATTTTTGGATTCCGTTCTGCATCGTGTCTTCCTGAACGGACAGAATTTATTCAGCACGCCTAATTTCTGCATTGAGTGAAGCTACTTCCTTCAATGTTCCAAGTTTTTTATCGATTAATTTGAAATTTTCGTACCGAGCATTCTAATAGGCGCGTGTTTTTGAATAAATAAGGCGAGTAATTTAAGCTTTTCGTTTGTTTTTTGCATTTTGAGGGATGTAATTCGTTTATTTTCTGATTTATGGGGAATGCAGTTGCGTCGCACAAATTTCAAGTCCATGATATTGTATAATGAAATGTTTCGTTCAAACAATTCGTTCCGCAATACTTTGGGAGCAATATTTCTTATTATTTTGTGTAGATATAGCGATCGTCTGGTTTGCCAACTCTAGAACACGCAACATATAACTGCATGTGAGAAACAATCGGTTTCTAGATTTAAACCGCACAATTCCAAAGATTGACTTTGTTTATGGGAATTTGAACGTCAATCGAATTGGAAATTGTAATCTCTTAAACTAAGATGGCATATCCATTGAAACTATGCGAATGTGAGGAATAAGGACATCTCCACCTTTGAAAAGTCCTTTCAAGATTATTGTTTCTACGACATTGCTCATTAACTGTTTTACTGCAAACCACGTGCCGTTGCAAAACTTGGACATGTTAATATTTCGTAACATGATAATTGGCACGCCGTTTTTCAATTGCCTTGGTATTAGCAGATATTCAAAAATTCTGTTCTATAATTAACCGCTTCATCTGCTTCCACAACAGGTCGATGGACTTTTATGTGACTCCCTCGCTATGAATGTTAGATTGAATAATATTGTGAAGTTCTCGAACGCCTTTATTCATGGCCGCAAGAATAGTTTGTTTACTCAGCCAATAGTGACCCTTATAATTGATTTGATCGAGAAACATCTTTTCCTCGAACTCTTCTTTTGATGTTACTAAATTGCAGGAGTTATGAGGCAATGAAATTCATCCTAAGGCCAGATCAACCGATAGTTTCCGTTTCCAATTTTCCAGCAATTGATGTGAGAAGATCCCAGCTTACAGGTAATATTTGCCTGAAATCTCTTACAAGCAGTATTAATGCTTTCCAAATGGTCTGATATTTCCATGCAAATCTTGCAATGACCGATCAAAAGCCTCGACTGATTTTTCGTGCTTCATTGTATATTCATCCCAAACAATAAGTTTGAATTTTGTAATACTTTTCCCATGCCCGATGTTTTCGAAATACTGCATGTGGAAGTTTCAATGAATTGCATGCTCCGTGGAATCTCAAACCGGAATGAGCAGTTCTTCCACCTGGTAGCAATGTTGCAGTCATTCCGAATGATGCAAGAGATAAGGATATGTCATTTTGGAGTCGAATTGTTCCAATTTGCTTCCAGGAATTGATAAGACGTTCCTATTAGGAAAGTTTAACAATTTTTCCTGGTGCGTTCAAAAAAAAAAAAAAAAAGATTTCTCCAACTCTCTTATTGACAGTTTGCTTATTTGATCGTAAATGCCTTTTTACTCAAACGATAGCTTAGGCGTATTTGGTTGCACATATGACAAAAGATCAGCCGTGTTGTAACTTTGTTCGAGACGCAATTCTACATCGAACAAAGCGGTAACAGATCGATTCGGTGGCGGCGTTCACAATGACTGAGAACTTATTCGCAACTTGTAAGCAAAAATCTACAATCATCATCAATGCTTCATTGTAAATTTCTGCTGTCAAATCCATGTTCATATTTGAATTTCCCTTGCGTATTCGATGAAGTCTTCAGCCATATGCGATCTATATTTCTCTTATAGCTCTCTTGGAGATGAAAAAGAGCAGGCGTAACAACATAATTATAAGCACTGTAGATCCTTCCTAAGATGTTTTCGATTTTCTTTTTCATTAGATTGATCACTTTTCTTTTTCGTTAGATTGATCACTTCTTTCTGACTGCACGCCAAAAACTGCCATTTCGCTACCTTTATTCACGTATTTACAAATGTATTTGATTAATTTAACGGAGTTACAGTATTCTTGTTTATGAGCGCTTTGTATGCTTTAAATAGCAAAAGTGAATACGGAAAAACCCACCGATTATCTACTTCGATGTCACCATTCCACATGTGTATGGTTGCTAATTTACCGTCATCTTCTGCTGATCTTCTGCATAAAGGATATCTGTCGTTTCCGATAGCTGTGTTGGATACTAATGCTCGATAGAGTATTTTCTTTCCATCATGCGCGGGAATTTGGATTCAGTATACCGCAAGGTCCAAGTATCATATTTTTCGTCACGACTTCATACAAATCCCTTTCGACGTCGGCATCGGATATTTTAACGCATATTACATCGTCGATTTCGTTTTTGTCATAAAGCAGATTAGTATTTGTGCATGTGGCAATTTTCTTTCCCTTCATTCTACTGAGTACATCCAGCAGCGCACAGACCCAAATACTTCATGTTTTACCATGAAATTCATCAGCGGTTTCAGCTTTTGTCTGAAAACACGTGCTGTGATATCGTGTCTCTCGATCAGCGATTGCCCAGGAAGTAAGTGATTTTGTATATCATCCCAAGCTGAATTGCATGTGAATATAGTGAATAGATCTGTACGCCCGTAGTGGCAAAAATATGCAATTGCATCTTGAGCATACTCATGCATATGAGGTGGATATGAAGATGGCAAAATCGTTAGTCTTCCAGTATTGGTGCATTACCATCATTTATGACTGCATTTTGCAAATGAATGTATTCTTCAGGGCGAAGCTTGGCCTGATTCAAACGGATGAATATCAAACATTCTGTTTCGATTTTTGCAGACATATCTACGAAATACTGGTGAAACAGCTGATCGCGTTTCAAAATGTGATTGTCTTCATTCTCTCGAATCATTAATCGGTATGAATAATAGTTCACCGCGCTGTATTTCTTATTTCTTTCTTTGCCACTGATTAGATTTATCATAACGTTGAAGTGATATTCCGGCACCATCCCAAAAAATGATCGGATATTGCAAAGCATCGTAACATCGAGTTTCTGCAATTTTTATCAACTGGTCGTTTCTATGGTGAAAAACAAAATCTCTAAATTGGAATTGATCTCCGACCATAACAACTGCCTCTTCGTCTATAGCTGAGAATTGAATCTTCGCACGTGTTTTTCAGCCGGCGTTTTGTCAGCATGAATGACAATCTTGTGTATATCAGATGGCATCATGTCAATTGCTGTTTTGAACAGAGCACTAAATTGTTTTTTCGTGAAGAAGCTTTTGCAATTGGGAAAGGATGGATCTTTCTATGTCGGTATGAATTCCGCAACGTGCGTTCAATTCATCATTGCTATCACCGATGAAATACATTTGTAGGAATTTATGCTGACCATCTGGCAACGGAAGCAAAGATCCCGCTTTATGATAAATTTGTCCTTTCACTTTGAAAGTTGACATGAATTGTGTGGTTAAAATTTCTGCGCCGAACGACGTCATTTGGAAGCACATGTTGTATTTTCTAAATTTAGATAGGAAACGCCTTGATTCGACGGATATCCGACACATATCCGATATCCGACAAACAAAGTTTTTAATGCTCTAATGGTTCTTCAAGTTGAGGCAGTTTAGTTTTCCCGCAGCGCAACATATTCCTTTCGTTTCTCCATTGGATTTCAAAACCTTGCAATCAAGACATACTCCAATCATAGTGCTGAAGAGAACATGCGGGCTCAAACTGTAATCATCAGCTGGGTTGTACCGGAATGAAGGGCCATTATAATTGCGTGAGTGCTGAACACGGAATCGTGTTTGACGCTGCTCAAGAAATACTAAAGTTGAAATGGCGCAACATAGTTTCAAAGTGGCGACAAACATGTTTAACGCCGAAACGCTCCAGTACACACATAAAAGATAAAGATCGACGCAGCAACACCAAGGGTTCCAGTTCGACAATTCAAAGCGACGAAACAGTAACAGTAATCCGACAGTTCACTTCGATAGTATACTTCTCAATCAGCGGCAAAGGAAAGGATAACCTAGCGAACAATTTGCCTAGATGTTCTCTGATAATTGTTTGTTTCAACGAATCAACGAGTCATGCAAGATACAAAATACCCCCTCACACCTATTGCTAACCTAGCCGAATCATGATGGCAAGAATCAATTTTCATCCAACCAGACCACAAATCAAATAATATATATCAGTTTTTTTCCCCAACACTGGAAACATGCGCTTTCTCTTTTTTTTTCTTTTTAATCAGACTGAACGTGTATAAAAACATGCGCTCATTCGAATGCAACGTCGTGTCAAAATTTCGAAGCAGTAGGTAAGAAGTTTCCGATATCTAAGACTTTAAATAAATATAGATAAGGCGCGTGTTTAAGAACTTTCGGAGGTTTAAGATTTTGAACAAACGGACATTGAAAATTTTATTTATATAGACTTTATATAGACTACATATAGTATAGTCTATATATATAGTATATATAAAAATATATAAACATAGAATGTATATATTTGTATAGACTTTTTATTTTTATTTATATGGTCTACGGAACAGGATATGCGAAGCGTGGCCGGTCCCTATGGATTAGTTGGATCGGTCACGCTTTGCGTGACCGGGTCCAGCTAGTGAGGAATATGAATTGTATTTTAAAATTTTTGCTATGATGCTGTACTTACCTGCATAGAAGTATTTCAATTCAATGCTTGCACTGTGGACAGTAAATTAATTGAAATTTTGTTTAATTGCTGCAGTAATCACAGAAATATATAAATTGAAAGTCCATATATGGCATTCAGTGAGGTCAGTGAGGTTTAACGCACAATTTTTTTTATATGATATATAACAAGCGTGCAACCGTTGTGTCAAATACTAAGATTATTTCAAATTTTCATCAAATACTAACACTATTTTCGCATACTGAGATGATAATTACATACTATATTTTCCATTTGAATAACTTTCTTAGACCTTTTGAATGGAACGATGAAGACACCAACTGGTCGAAAGGAATGTACTCACGTGTAACAAAACTGAAAGAGAATGACCCAGAATTGAAAATTCTTCTTTCCTACGGTGGCTACAATTTTGGATCATCAACTTTTACTGTTCGTTTCTATTTGCTTTGAAAGGATTGACAATCGCTACGACATTTTGATGATGGATCTCAAAAACAGATTGCTAG
Organism: Onchocerca lupi; assembly: GCA_028564675.1. NCBI lineage: Eukaryota > Metazoa > Nematoda > Chromadorea > Rhabditida > Onchocercidae > Onchocerca > Onchocerca lupi. Next base: position 1,109 of record JAOVVO010001022.1, on the reverse strand, counting down.
CATGTATTTCAATTATATAAATTTGAAGATACAAAACATTTCAAGGCAATAGCAAGGTCAGCGGATAAACGCAAAAATTTCATTGAATCAGCTATAGCATTTCTCCGCAAAAACAAATTTGATGGATTTGATCTAGACTGGGAATATCCAATCGGCGTGGCTCAAGAACACGCCAAACTTGTTAAGGTAAATATAATTGCATTCATCTGCAAAACTCAAAATTGCCAAAATATGTGGCAGTATTGTAATAAGCAGACATACCTTACCAAATTTTAATTTATGTCAAAAAAAAGGAGAGCTACAGGTACTTGATCTAATTTTTATTTCCAATTTCTATATTTAAAATATTATTATGAACTAATTCGAACAACTTCATTCAGTTGAAAAGGAAAACTGAAAGATAAAACTGAATTTTGCAGGAAATGAAAGTAGCATTTGCGGAAGAAGCCAAAAAATCCGGCAGTGAGCAATTACTTCTCACCGCTGCTGTATCAGCCGGAAAACACACCATTGATCAAAGCTATAATGTTCGATCGCTAGGAGAGTAAACATTTCATCTTCTGTTTGCCGAACTTTGACTATAGATTTTCATTTATTTAGTGATATAATTAATTTTTAATTTTTAAATTCTTCAATCTCAATTTTTCATCAAATTTTTGATGCTACAAAAATAAATATTCCAAATATTTTTGCAGCATTAAAAATTTGCAGGAATTTCGACCTTCTATTCCTGATGTCATATGATTTGCATGGTGGTTGGGAAAACAACGTCGACTTGCATGGAAAATTGCGTCCAACGAAGGGAGAAACTTCCGGAATTGGAATTTTTAATACTGTTAGTTTCCCAATCCAGTAGAATTTCAGATTTCTTGCTGCTAGCATACAGAAGAATTCTCGAAATTTTCAGGAATTTGCAGCAAATTATTGGGTGAGTAAGGGTATGCCGAAACAGAAAATTATTATTGGAATTCCAACCTATGGTCGGGGATGGACATTAAGGAATTCTTCGAAAACAACGATTGGAGCAGAGGGCATTCGTCCATCATCACCATCAACAACAAATCCCGCTGGCGGTACTGCGGCTTATTGGGAGGTTCAGTTCTAAGTCG